>JAZGTJ010004027.1:3501-32586 GCA_036877575.1 Botia almorhae
TTTATACACACACAGTCAGATCATCAGTACTCACACATTTATACACACACAGTCAGATCATCAGTACTCACACATTTATACACACACAGTCAGATCATCAGTATTCACACATTTATACACACACAGTCAGATCATCAGTACTCACACATTTATACACACACAGTCAGATCATCAGTACTCACACATTTATACACACACAGTCAGATCGTCAGTACTCACACATTTATACACACACACAGTCTAATCATCGGTACTCACACATTTCTATACACACAGTCAGATCATCAGTATTAACACATTTATACACACACAGTCAGATCATCAGTATTAACTAGGGGTGTAACGATATTACAAACCGAACCGAAATATCGCGATACACCAACCACGATACATATCGCGAAACTCTTGTGGCGTACCGCGGTACTCTCACGCCCCCTGCTGCCCATTGTTGAGGTTGACGTCACTTGTCTCCAACTAATTTAACCAATTTAAACACATCTTTATTTTATCACATTTGATTAAATTGTATTAGTAATGATGAACTTTTGTTCTAAATTTTGTTCTAAATATTATATTCTAAAGCTAGTATTTTCCAAGTGCATGTCATGTCATGTGACTTGAGTGAGCGATCACACTTGGTTACTACTGTATTTATTTAATTTTAGTTTACTTAGTTAAGATGGCTGCACTAAAGATAATTGTTTTTTTTCTGACTAGTCTATATTGATTTAATTTTTGTTGTTTACTCAGGTATCCTGACTGTACTAAAAATGTAATGGCAAAATTAATAAAGAAAAAGTTTAGTTGTTCTTGTTATTAAGTGAATCTATTGTTCCTTAGCATTGCTGTTAAGATGACATTAACCCTAACCCCACAGCAAACAGAAACCGAACTGAACCGTGGCTCCAAAACCGTGAACCGATCCGAATCGTGCCTTTGGTATATCGTTACACCCCTAGTATTAACATACTTATACACACACCGTCAGATCATCAGTACTCACATTTATATACACACAGTCAGATCGTCAGTGCTCACAAATTTATACACACACAGTCAGACCATCGGTACTCACACATTTATACACACACAGTCAGATCGTCAGTACTCTCACATTTATACACACACACAGTCTAATCATCGGTACTCACACATTTCTATACACACATTCAAATCATCGGTCTCACACATTTATATACACACAGTGAGATCATTGGTACTCACACATTTATACACACAGTCAGATCAGCACTACTTGCACATTTATACACGCACACAGTCGTATCGTCAGTACTGACACATTTATACACACAGTCAGATCATCAGTACTCACACATTTATACACGCACACAGTCGTATCATCAGTGTTCACACATTTATACACATACAGTCAGATCATCAGTATTCACACATTTATACACACACAGTTAGATCATCGATACACACACAATCAGATCATCGATACACACACAGTCAGATCATCGATACTCACACATTTATACACACACAGTCTGATAATTAGTACTCACACATTAATATACACAGTCGCATCATCAGTATTCACACATTTATATACACCGTCAGATCATCGCTACTCACACATTTATACACAAACAGTCAGATCAGTGATACTCGCACATTTATACACACACAGTCAGATCATCAGTCCTTAAACATTTATACACACAGTCAAGATCATCAGTGCTCACACATTTATACACACACACACAAAGTCAGATCATCAGTGCTCAAACATTTATATACAAGTCAAGTCAACTTTATTTATATAGCGCTTTTTACAAAATGTCATTGTTACAAAGCAGCTTTACATGTATGATATAAACACACACATGGTCAGATCGTCAAGGCTCAAACATTTATACACACACATAGTTCAAGGTTCACAAAGTTTCTAAATTCCTCCATCTGTGCATCAGTCTCCGATACCTGTGAATACCTCCACTGCGCATGCGATCTGTATCAAGTGTAATCTTGCTGTGGGAGATTTCACTTGTCACGTGAGGAGAGTAATGACTGACAAGACGAGCGTCACTGATACACAGTTCCGCTGATACCAGATTGCGAATTAAAAGTGTAAGTTGAAAGCAAGCACGCATTCAAACACAATTTCAATACCCCACATATTGATTAGTGGCTCCCTGATGCCCGAAAATTACATACAACATAATTACCCAACCAAATTTGTGAGAATGCAAACGCATTGCAATATATAAGATAGCCCAACGGGCAGGGTGAAGAAAACGTTTTGGTAGCCCGACTGGATGACAGAACTGTGTGATGTGCTGACGTGTAGTTCATCTGTTATCACACGTCCTTCACCTTAATTGCTGCTGTCCTTTACACCACTGACTGCTGCAGCTTATTAAATAAAATCCACACATCACAACAATTCCTTCACATCTCTGCCGATGATCAGAGAACGTTCCCAACCTAAAAAGCTTATAGGGCATAAGTTTTGTTTCAGATATTTATACTCAGAACTCAGATACTCATCTTAAATGACAAAAACTTTTTTTTTACTGGCAAACCATTTCAGTGTTTTATTATAAAGCGTTTCTGTCAGGTATAAGAAAGCAACAACTTTAGCAAATAGATGTAATGTCTGTGTTCTATACTTAAATAATTTGATTGATTTACCAAGTATGACTAATGATGTGATGTCAGCTAAGCTGAGCATGTAAATCAGTCCAGTATTGAAAGAACTCATTTAGTGGGCCAATAGTTTCAGAAATAGACATGTAGAAATCTGATGTCTGAAAACCTCCTGTGACAGGAGTTGTCTTTTTCTGTGTTTATCTGTACCTAATTTTCACATTCAGTCATTTGAGAACTGACAGAGGTGTTTTTGATGTTTAAGTAGCTCTGTTATTGATTGTTGTTGTTCCTTTCCAAGGTCACACATTATATTACACACACACTACAAAAATGTTTCACATATTTGTTTAATATATACTACTTCACTATTAATAATGATTGAAAATGGCTTGCCTGTGGTTTGCGTTGAAAACTCTATGCCATATATGTCATACATTTAATTTCCTTTCAGAATTCCGACGGCCTGGATATGTCCTTCATATTTGACTGGATTTATAGTGGTTTCAGTAATGTTCTACAGTTCCTAGGTAAGTTAATAATGAGACCATCACAACCTTCGAAAACAACTAAAAACACACCTGTTTCGCAGTCACCTAACTAATCCCTAATGCTCTTTTCTGCATGAATATGAAAAACCTTCCTCTGTTCATCCTGTCACTAGCATCAGCATCAGATTTTCACTTGTAAATGTAACTTTGTAGACTTGGTTTGTTGGTTCTAAAGACAAAATGTTTAATGTGCTCTTTGGATAAAAGCGTCTGCTAAATTAATAAATGTAAATGTGATTAGTCTCATTTTCTGCTTTGGACACGGTTAACATCTAATTGGAAATAAAAACTTGAAGAGTATGTATTAATTCAATAATAAATATATGTTCCTGTTTGCAATCTATTTTATTTGTGGAATGTCAATTTACAGTCAATTTCAGTGTGAGAGAGTAGGACTGTCACAATTATAAAATTTGGCTGACAATAAATAAAAATTCTGCAAATAACTAAAAAATCACAATACACCAATCAAAGTGACCATAACAGAAGAGGCTGTAAATCTCAGAAAATGTTGTAAATAACTGAAACAAAATAATTAAATTAAAAGTAAACTAAACTGACTCTTCATAACATGGGGATTAGTCCAACATGTTGCGATTTTCTTCATAGAATCTGTTGTCAGTAAGATGAGCAACTTATTGTAGATGTTACTGTAATTTGTGTTCAATCTGTTTAAAACTATTAATGTATTTTTTAGCATGTTTAGTTTAGCGTCTTTGTCAATGTTTTGCTTGGGACAGATTAAGTATACAGAGAGAGCTCTGTTCTTATGTCCCAGTTCTGCAGTTCTGTCAGCTTGTTTGATCTGCATTGTCAGCAGTTTATAAATGGATAGGAAATGAAACTGAGCAGCTGGTGTGAGATTGTGCTTGCGGTTGTATTGAATTGTTTATCAGTGTTTGTTCTGTCTTGCTCATTTTGATGTAGGCCTTAAAGTGTCCTGTTCACCAGGGCTAAAGGCTCTTTTTCTTTGTTTCAGGGCTGTACAAGAAGGCAGGCAAGCTAGTGTTTCTTGGCCTCGACAATGCTGGCAAGACGACTCTACTGCATATGCTTAAAGATGACAGACTGGGTCAGCATGTTCCAACCTTACACCCCAGTAAGTGCACACTTCACCAGGCTAATAGTCATAATTTCACCACACTCACAATCACTGTCTTTTAAAAAAAACAAGTGATAGTCATTTCCTCATTATTTCTCATTCTTTACAGAATAAGAAGCGTCAATACAATAAAGCTGTAGTTTCACTTTTATAAGATTTAGTGTGATGTAACTTAACACATTTTCTTTTGAAATAGCAAGTTTTGGTGGGGCATATACTAAATAGTATCATATTTTATGTAAAAGTTACAATTTATTTATATACTGCTTTTTTACAATGTTACATTTTCACAGCTGCCTAAAATGTAATCAAAACACAGGAAACTTGAACGTTATGAAATATGTCTATCACATGGAATACAGAATACATGGCAAATTGTATTGTTCATTTTAAGGCGTGTATTTGTAAAACATGAATAAATGGACGTGCATCGGAAAAACCTGTCATTGCAGATGAGGACTCATACCTATCTCAGTGGTTTATGAGAAGGTAATGTGTACCAAACAGCTTACTAAAACAATGTATTTTTTCTGAGACTGTCAATTAATGTTTCAGGTGACTGGTATTATAGTAAGCGAGATATGCTGTTGATATCAGCTTACATGGAGATTGGACATAGAAATGATAGAACAAGAGTATACTATATAGAAGGTATACTCTTTGCAATAATACCAAAAAATATCCTAGCATTGCATAATGAAAACAAAAAGGAGATAAAAGTGAAATAGTAGTCTTTAAGACTCATTTTATTAAAAGCAGTATTAACAATTTACATAAACCTAAGAATAAAGCTAAGACAAGCTTTATTGTGAGCAGTCTCCTAGTAAGCAAGCCAACAGAGTGACAGAGGCAAGGAACCAAAACTCCAATGATGTATAGAGAAACCAGGCTCAACCTGGAGGGCCAGTTCTCTGACATGTTAAAGCTGCAATTTGTAACTTTTGGTTAAAAACTGAGCCAATAATAATGATTTATTTTATATTGATTTGAAACCGTCAGGTCTGATTTTGTGAAAAATGTCAGGCACAAAGGAATGTTACAAACGGAGATAGTGACTGAGGAATAAAGGCATTTGCATTTTGAAAACATTGCATGTTTTCATACTTGTGAGATAAATCAATGTTTTAGTCCGTTTTCCCCACATACATTTATGTGTGTGAAGCAGGATTTTGGACCAATGTTATTTCTCTGTGGGTGGGACTAGAACAATACCAAAATGGGCATCACATGATCAATGAAATGTTACTTGTTGCAGTCAATTTGATCAATATGAAACTGGACATTTTTAGTCATCACGAATCCAGTATAGTCATGAAGTACTTTTTACTACCACAGCTTCAGAAGAGCTGACGATCGCTGGAATGACCTTCACCACTTTTGACCTGGGTGGCCATGCCCAAGGTGAGTGATGGATCAGCACCTTGGTGTCTCTCTGGATGAGATTTGTGACTTGCTTACAGTTCTGTCATGTTGTACTGAACAGCTCGACGGGTATGGAAAAACTACCTCCCAGCCATCAATGGCATCGTCTTCCTCGTTGACTGTATTGATTATGGCAGACTGGCCGAATCCAAAACGGAACTGGATGTAGGTTTAATTAAAATACTCATGTACAAATTAACATGGCATTTTCTAGATGAAATACGAAATATCTCATGGCATTCTGTTCTGTTTCTTGAATTGATTTTGAATATCAGGCACTTATGACAGATGAAACCATTGGAAATGTACCAATCTTGATTCTGGGCAACAAAATTGACAAACCAGAGGCCATTAGTGAGGAAAAACTTCGTGAGATCTTTGGACTGTATGGTCAGACAACAGGCAAGGTAACACATTTACAATAAGGACAGTCAGTCCATCAACTATTTTTGTGGTTAGCCAAAAGTTTCTGTATGAATATTAAAAGTACCAGTACTTTGTTACCAAGGTTATAAAAAAGATGATACTGGTCACTCATAATTCACTTAGACTTTTGTCATGAGTGCAACTTTCTTCCAAAACAGTAGATGGTGCTATCGGTACAAATTTAATGCTCACATGAATTGAGTGTTTAATGCACACATGAAAAGGTGTTTAGCATATCTGGCAAGTTTAGCATACTCTTGTTTTTTTTGTTTTTTTACCACCTTGTCCACAATTCCACACTTTGACAAACTTTAATATGCTACTTATAATAGAGCTACCTTGTACCTCAACTAACTCCTTCAGATATATGTTCCCTCCCGTCAGTTTCACTCTATAAACAAGCAATGTTTGATTGTTGTCTTACAACGAGGTACCAGATCGCTCTGCAAGACATTCACCTAGTCTGTTTCTTGAATGAGCTCCCAGCCTCCACCCGATCTGCAGAGACCATCACAACCTTCAAGAAACAACTTAAAACGCATCTGTTACACAGACACCTGACTAACGGCTTTATGTAGTGGCCAGTGCAAGTAGGCACAAAAAGTAATGTTCAGGGCTTTTCCCAGAGACTAGTGTAAAATGCCTGCTGATTTGAAAGAGAAAGTTGCAGAGCTGCATTTGTGAGAAAGTCACGTTGAGACGATCTCATAAAAAAGGTGTTTTGTAAAATACTGTACATCTGTTGTTACATCTCTGCTTTTTCTCTCAAAATGCCTTTTGTATTTGCAAAGTGCTTTTATTCTAATTTTCTGCAAAGTAGATTTGTCGTGTCGTTTATTCGTCACATTTATTTCCATGCATTTTTTCCTCTTATGAATGGTTTTGGTCTGTCTCTGCAGGGCAACATTCCTCTCAAAGAGCTGAACACAAGACCACTGGAGGTGTTCATGTGCAGCGTGTTGAAAAGACAGGGTTATGGCGAGGGCTTTCGCTGGCTCTCGCAGTACATTGACTAAGCAAAGGGCCATCTGACAACATCACATAAAACCTGCCTTCACTCCCACAAAAACAAGAACTCAACTTAAAGGGACTGTTATTCTTCATGAGTTCAAGTTGATCAGCTGGTTTCATACGAAAATAACCAACTAGCAGTGCTATATCCAAAATGCCGAATCGTTGTATTTTACTTGCACTATAATTTGATTATAGATTGTTTTTCATTCGTCCATTTTTGTTCTCACCTCTAAAGCAGTAAAAAAAAAACACAGCACCTATAAATGATGCTACATGTGTGCTGGCAAGCCCAGTTCTGAATGATTTAATACAACTGTACACAGATTTTTTTTCATTAATACATCTTTAAACGGGAAGTGCTTGGACTCATTTTCTCATCATATTTGGGCATAGTCCTCAGGCTTAAACGTGAAGTTGTTGCTGTCTTTGCCAATAATCTTATTAGTGTGGTCATTCCAAATTGCATGTTTTTGTTTTATCTTCAAAATGTACTGCCACATTCAAAAACCTGTTCACAAGACCTTGTAAAAAGGATTGACCAGTCTTTTTTTTTAAATTATGACTTAAGATGGATATGGCAATAAACCACAGAGTTATGGAAGTATATCAGTACTGACCACAAGTGTCTTGCAGTTGTCTAAACGAGGGGGCAGCACAGCTTGCACAAATACCTATAGATTATATTTAACTGCTAATGAACAGTAACAATAAGAAGTGAAAATCTAGTTAATGCAAAAATATATCTTGATGTTTTAAGCAAGATAACAGCCTGCCCTGATCAGTCAGTGCAGGATAAGCAGTGGGGTGACGTACTCATGCATAGAAATTCATCAATGAAACTGACCTTATGTCATTATAATAAAGGGCATACATAGATTTTTTTGTGCCCTGTATGGTTCTTAATTTTAGTGTAGATTGAAAATCGTATGCATGTCTTGTTCCTTAATTTTTATTAGATTTTTGTAAAAACATTCAGAAGAGAATGAAATGCGAGGCCTGGTCCTTTTCTATTGAGCTGCAGTAGAATGGAACATACATAAAAGCCTAACACTTCTCTTTACTTTCCCCATTCATATCATTCCATTAGTTGTTGCATTATAAATTGTAATAAATGTTTGCAATGAAAACAAGCCATGATCATCTTAGACTTTTCTAAACTTAACAGATCTGTTTAAGTGCCTGTAGGTGTATTATGTGTAGACTGGGTCAGTTATAGATGTCTTATAAGTGACTTTCATAACAATAGCTCTTGGGTAATTAAAACAAACTACACGTGCATACTTTAAAGCAAGGGTCCACTATTAAATGAAGATTCATGATTTTACCTGAAAAAGTGAAACTATCTTTTTAGAACAACTGTATATTTGGGTCATGCCGGGGCATGTTGTGGTGTATTAAATGTTATGAATGTATAAAGTTTAAATTTTTGTTGACCCAAATATACTGTACGTGTGTGTTGCTATATTAGTTGGAAACCTTTGGTAAAGTGAGGACAAAATCGTGGTCCTGTGTGTGTGTGTTGCTATATTAGTAAGGACCTTTTGGTAAAGTGGGGGCAAAATCGTGGTCCTGTGTGTGTATTCTGTTTTGCATATACTAAATATGAGACCACTGCAAAATTAAGAGTTTCTCTGGTTTTACTCTATAGGTATGTTTAAATAAAATTAACGTTTTTTTTTAATTCTATAACATTACAACACAACATTTCTCCCACAATCAAAACACATTTAGTCAGATATTATTTATTTTTATTACATTTTTTTTATTTGCAGAAAATTGACACATACATGCAGTGTTTTCAGACCTTACATAATGCAAAAACAAACCAAGTTCATACTAATTTTTAAACAACACAATACTAATGTTTTAACTTGAGTTAAAAAAAACAATATTTGGTGGAATAACCTGGCATTTAATCACAGCTGTCATATGCGTCTTGGTGTGCTCTCCACCAGCCTTTCACATTGCTGTTGGGTAACTTTGTGCTGCTCCTGGTGATCTGGTGATCCAAACCTTGATTGATATGGCTGCATGGCATGGAGCATTGTCTTGCTAAAAAAAACAATCTTTAGAGTTGGAAAACATTGTCAAAGCACAAGTGAGCAAGTTTTCTTTCAGGACAACCTTATACACTATATTGTATTAATAATAATTGAATTTAGGTGTTCCAATCACTTCCATGGCCACAGGTGTATAAAATGAAGCACCAAGGCATGCAAACTGCTTCTACAAACATTTGTGAAAGAATGGGACGCTCTCTGGAGCTCAGTAAATTCCAGCATGGTTCTGTGATAGGATGCCACCTGTGCAACAAGTCCAGTGGTGAAATTTCCTCGCTACTAAATATTCCACAGTCAATTGTCAGTGGTATTATAACAAAGTGGAAGCAATTAGGAATGACAGCAACTCAGCCATAAAGTGGTAGGCCACGTAAAATGACAGAGCGGGGTCAGCGAAAGCTGAGGCACATAGTGCACAGAGGTCGCCAACTCATTTGCTATAGACCTCCAAAGTTCATGTGGCCTTCAGATTAGCTCAAGAACAGTGCGTAGAGAGCTTCATGGAATGGGTTTCCATGGCCGAGCAGCTACATCCAAGCCATACATCACCAAGTGCAATGCAAAGAGTCAGATGCAGTGGTGTAAAGCATGCTGGCACTGGACTCTAGAGCAGTGGAGACGCGTTCTCTGGAGTGACGAATCACGGTTCTCCATCTGGCAATTTGATGGACGCGTCTGGGTTTGGTGGTTGCCAGGAGAACGGTACTTGTCTGACTGCGTTGTGCCAACTTTGAAGTTTGGTGAGGGGGAATTATGGTGTGGGGTTGTTTTTCAGGAGCTGGGCTTGGCCCCTTAGCTCCAGTGAAAGGAACTCTGAATGCTTCAGCATACCCAGAGATTTTGGACAATTCCATGCTCCCAACTTTGTGGGAACAATTTGGGGATATAAGGGTCCATAAAGACATGGATGAGCGAGTTTAGTGTGGAAGAACTTGACTGGCCTGCACAGAGTCCTGACATCAACCCTTTGGGATGAATTAGAGCGAAGACTGTGAGCCAGGCCTTCTCATCCAACATCAGTGTCTGACCTCACAAATGCGTCGCTGGAGGAATGGTTGAAAAGTTCACATAAACACACTCCTAAACCTTGTAGAGTTGAAGCTGTTATAGCTGCAAAGGGTGGGCCGTCATCATATTAAACCCTATGGATTAACAATGGGATGTCACTTAAATTCATATGCATCTAAAGGCAGATGAGCAAATACTTCTGGCAATATAGTGTATGTTGCTTTATTCTTGCACCCCTCACAAAGACTAATTTGCCCAATTTCAGCCTTGCCGATGCAGGCCCAGATCGTCACAGATCTTCCGCCAGATTTGACAGTGGGTGCAAGACACTGTGGCTTGTAGGCCTTACCCGGTTTCCGTCTAACAATTAAACAACCAGGTGTTGGGCAAAGCTGAAAAATTGACTCATTAGAGACAATGACCTTACTCCAGTCCTCTATGGTCCAATCCTTATGGTCTTTTGCAAATCTCAGATTGGCTCTTTGCTTCTCATTGACTAAGGCCTTTTTCAAGCTTTGCATGACTTTAGCCCTACCTCTAGGTTTCAAACCATCCTCGCCATGCACTTTACCATTTGCCATTTTTTTTGTAGGTCACTTGATGTCATCCTGGCATTTTTGACATTTGAATGAGTTGGTGGTCATCTTGTTCAGTGGAGAGATGTTTTCGCCCTCTACCAGTCAGTAGTTTTGTTGTCCCCAATGTCTGTAGCTTGACCGTACCTTATGAACCGCTGTCTTTGAAATTTTAAGGATGGAAGCAACCTGTCTCTCGCTGTATCCATCTGTTAGTAAAGCCAGAACTGAACCCTTCTTTTCCTCACTCAAAAATCTGTTGGCACGTGCTTTTGGCATGTGCTTGTTTTTGTTTGCACTGGAACAACACATAAAAACAGCAGTCACAACAAATTCAAGCTGATCTGCACTATCCATCGTCATCTGAATGAAAAGGGAAGCTATGGTAAGAGACCCAGGAGGACACCACTGCTGACACAAAGGCATAAAAAGTAAGACTGGAGTTTGCCAAAACTTATGTGAGAAAACCACAATCCTTATGGAAGAACGTACACAGATGAGACAAAAGTAGAGCTTTTTGGTAAAGGACATCATGTTTACAAAAAAATGAAATGAGGCCTTCAAAGAAAAGAACACATTCCCTACAGTTAAACATGGTGGAGGTTCAAAGATGTTTTGGGGTTGCTTTGCTGCTTCTAGAACAGGATGCCTTGACTGTGTGAACGGTATCATGAAATTTGATGATTACCAAAGAATTTTGGAGCGCAACATAGTGGCCAGTGTCAGAAAGCTGTGTCGAAAATAGGAGATGAACCTGTCCCTAAGATGAACATGTTAAGGGATCTGTTTTAGGGTGATCATTCTAAATGAACTCTTTAATAATGCATGATTGGTAAGTCTCAAACTACTTTAGGCGACCACCATCTCTTTTTAGGAACAGAAATTAGCAGCTGTAGAAGCCACTCTCCCTCTCACTGGGAGATGCCACCTATATTGTGTTTCGTTAGGAGCATGTGTATTTCTGCTCTCAGCACGAAAGCGCTTTGAGTCAACATGGCCACACCATGAGGTCACACCATCGAAACAGTGCAGCCTGTGGTGGAATTGTAGAATATAACTGCTCTTTATTGTTTGTAACATCAAATTTGATAAGCACAGGTGGGTTGCATGGCAGGGCCAAGTCTGTGGCACACTGCCATAGTATAGAAGGCTAAAGCAGTGGTGCAGCAAGGCTTTGAGAGGAGCATCACTCCAGAACTGAAGCTTATAGATGCAGATTGGTGAAGTTTAAAGACAAGGGCCTTTTTGGCATGGGCCTTCTCAGAGGGACAGTAGTACAGCAGCCTTGTCGGAGATACCAAACAATCTAAGCAGCTCATAACTGGCTTAACAGGAGTGGACCATTGATTTATTTGTTTTTTACAATAACAAATTCCTGAAGGCTTTGACCTTTTATTAGGGAAACACTTTACCCTCTGTCTGTTCCTAACTGCAGTGTATACGAACGGCTGTGAGTTGTTTTACAAAAGAAAATAATTTCCTATGGCTGGTGAGATTATTTCTGCAAAATAGTAGTTTATATAAACATTTAGCCTCTTTAGTAACTTAGCCTGTGTGACATTTGGTAAAAACAACATACATGAAAATATATAATAAGGAATGTTTCAGTTCATTTTAAATTGGTTTACATTCCTGAAAACAACTCCAAAATATTAGAAGAGAGGACACGCTACCTAGGATCACAGAATCATAAATTGCAAAATTACTTAACCAACATATTTCCAAGATTGATTCCCAGTGTGCTCCACCTAACCTGAAACCAAGAACTTTTCAAAATCCAACTGATTCTTAACTATATCTATATAAATGTGTACCAGCAGCTCTTCAAGATCCATGCGATCCTCAGTCAGGTCCATGTGGACTTGAATCAACAAGTACAAGTGAGTTCAGCAGTATGCCCTTTAGAGTAAGTAGGATAAGTAGACATTAGGTGTTTAATATACTGTGAAGGATCTGAATTTCTTAAAAGCAAGTACAGACATACATCTGTGTGTATTTAATTTATTCTTTTCTTTATCCTATAAATATTTACAAATTTCCTGTTTTACTTATTTCCATTCTTCTATTACTGTCGTTTAATCATATGTTGGGTTTGTATTTTCTTCACAAATAAAAATAAGGGAATGGTCTCCATCTCAAGGTTTTCAATAGCATAACAGGATAATGCTGTGAAGCAGTAATTTACACTGTCTTTGGTATAATAACACTGATTGAACTTGTACTGGTCAGATGAAGTCACACTGAGCACTGAGAACACAACTAAGATTATTCAATAATAATCTTAAAAAGTTAATTTTATTCCATCATCACTTCATCTCCTGCCTGCTGTTTTTACCTCCATCCCTGTATCTGCTTGTATCTGCCTGGTGTAAGGAGTGTTAACTCCCAGTTTCACTATCTTTGAGTGATGGATAATGTTTTCTCTATGGATGATTCTAGTAAAACCTATAGTGCAAAAAAGTTTCGACGTAGTCATGAGGCACCGTTTGACAAATATATTCTATTGAATCTCTCAGTTCTGTGCAATTTGACAGGATATATGTTCTGCTTGATTGATAATTTCTTAATTTACTAAAATTATTAAAGATTTTGATACTAAAGAAATTACTAATTTACTACAATTAAAATTACTAAAATGCATTTACATCTCAGCTGAAAAGGTTTTTGCATGCTTTGATAAAATATTTAGTTCATGCTTGCATGTTAATAAAATGTCAGTAAACATTTACTGTACATTCTAATTGTTTACATTTCTTCCATTTGGCCATTAAGCCCTACCAGTCAAATCATCAGTATACTCCAAATGCTCTTAAAAGCATTTTTTTACATTAAAATAATCTTGTGCAATGGACACTGTCTAATGAACTGTTATGGAGCCAATCCTTTAAAGAGAATGGTCTTCATTACAAATTAAGAAAAGGTCAATTAAACTTGAAATTAAACTATCTCCATTTTTTAGATTATTCTACCTGCCAGTCAAAGCAGAATTTCAAAACGACTAATCAATCTGTCTGTTAATATGTTAATTCTTTATATAATATTCCAGCTACAGGCTTGACATTTTCACTGTTTCTTTATTTTATTTTTTGTAAGTACTAATGTACACTAAATTATTATTGCAAATTCTACATGTATATTATTGTTAAGGAGAAGGCTCCATCTCCACCATCCCCAGAATACTAACCCCGACTTCCATTGGACTTCATTTCCCACAATCCTTTAAACCATACCTGGTTCTGATCACTTCCTGTTTGCCACCTCACCCTACATAAACCGGACTCAAATGAACATTTGTTGTTAAAATTGCTTCCTTGTCCTCATTCGCTTTGGATAAAAGCGTCAGCTAAATGTAAATGTAAACATTCAGTGTGAGGTCTTGATTTGCCTAGTGCATTGATTCAGAGCGTTTTCCCCTGTTGTATTCTGATTGTGTTTTCCGTGTTTGATCTTGGACTGTTCTTATTTTTCACCTGTTTGCTGTCTGCCCCGATTTTGGATTGTATTACCGTTTTTGATTGTTTGCTGCCTGCCCTGATCTTTGACTGTTTAACGATTACTCTTTGCCTTTCCTCCACTGTACCTGTTTGTTATTATCTGACCCTGCCTGTTGACTTCTCTATTAAATAGCTGCAAATGGATCCTAACGCATCTGACTCTTCATTACAATCATAATGTTTTGTTGTATTTTCATGTAAGGGCCATTTTCATGTAAACTGGAAAGGCTTGGTGTAATATTATGTGTAATTTATGTGATTCATAAACCATTCGTTTATGAACCATTAGTTATGAATATTACTAACTAATCTAATCTTACTAACTAATCTTAGTATTGTTCATTAGTATTACTAATATACTAATACAGACAAACAAAGACAAAACAATGGACAGCAACTTGGGCAGACAGTGACACAAATTTCTTTGCATGCAACTGATGTAACAGCATGTAACACCCATCTTGCACAAGTATTGGGCCTAGGGAATGCCATGATATTGCAGACCAAACCATCACTGATCCACCCCCATGCTTCACTCTGGGCATGCAACAGTCTGGGTGGTACACTTCTTTGGTGCTTCTCCACACGGTAAGTCTCCCGGATGTGGGAAAGACAGTAAAGGTGGACTCATCAGAGAACAATACATGTTTCACATTGTCCACAGCCCAAGATTTTCGATGACATTGTGAAATTGTGTTATGTGCACATAACTTTAAAATGTTCAATACAAAAAACACAAACGACCAATGGGGTCTTTTTTGGAGGAGGACAGTCTCATTATTTTATAAGGTGCAATTAGTGGAGTGCAAAACCTTGGGAGAAACAAGGTTCAGCCAAGTTGTAAGGTGTCTATGACCTCTGACGTATGTGGACAGCTATCCATGCCCTCAACATTGTAGCCATATCAGTTTACCTACAAACCCAACAGGTCAACTGATAACAGCATCACCTCATCCATCTACTCTGGACTGATTCACCTGGACCAAAGCAAACCTATATGATCCCATTTAAACCTATCCAACCTGATCTCCATGCTCACTGATCTTGGCATTAGCCCCTCCCTCTGCAACTGGACCTTGGACTTTCTCCTCCAATCCTCTACTCCCTCTTCACCCATGACTACATACCAGAGCATGGCTTCAACTCCATAATCACAGTGTTAGGCCTGATCAGTGGCAATAATATGATCTACAGGAAGATGTTTAGCACCTGGTACCTTTTCATTTCTTAGGAAACTAAGAATAGCTCACTTAACCTCACCAGACCCTGCTAAACTTTTACTGTTGCATTATTGAGAGTATTGTAACAAACTGAATCACAGTGCGGGGTGGCAACTGTTCTCAAGAATTACTCAATATATCACTGGTGTCTTGCTACCCTCCATTAAAGCCAACATCCATCACAAACATTACACTACACTACATTTGAATGCTCGACACTACATCCCCAATCGGACCACCAATGTTTATATTTTTGCACATTCCTAACTCATACTCCCAGACATATACTCCCATCTACATTGACAGGGCAAAGTAAAAAGTAGAGCCTGTACGAGCCTTAAGTTCCTGGGTATCCATATCTCTGTGAATCTTTCCTGGGCCCTGAACAGCTCACCTTCCACCCTGATGGTGTTTGTGGCTGCTATTACAGCTTATATCACATTACACTAGGTGGGAAATCCTTAGGTAGGCACAATCTGATCAGTCAGATTTTTCAGAGGTGTGAGACGTACCTAATACCCTCTTGGAATCTCTCCTTGGTCCTTACAGGCCATAGGAGTCCTCCCTTTAAGTCCCTGGAGTCAGTCCATCCTCGTGCCCTCTCTCAGAAGATGGCCCTCCTGACCATGCTCACTTCCTTACAAAGGCTGGGGGATTCAGACCAGGATTTTCTCACATTGTTCGGGCTATGTACCCAAGGTTCCCACAACGTCCTTCAGGAACCAAGTGATGAACGTGCAGGCCTTTTCACAGTCGGAAGAGGACCCAGCTCTCTCCTTGCTGTGTCCAGTAGGCGCTTTGTGCATCTACCTGGACTGCACAAAGGAGTTAAGAAGATCTGCTTTAGAGGTAAGCAGAAGGGTAAGGCTGTCTTTAAACAGGAGCTATCCCAGTGGATTGTGGAATGCCATTTGGTTGTCTTGCCAATCGCAGGATGTTTCGTGGTACGTGCACACACAACTAGGGGAACAGCTTCATTTAGGCGCTTGCAAAAAGCTCTGCTTTAGTTAAAATTTATACACCTGCAAGCTGGGCCACAACCAATACTTTTGCAAAACTTTATAACCTCAGAACTGAAAACACACCTGTTTCGCAGACATCTGACTAATCTCTAATGCTCTGTTCAACTTACAAACAAAAACCCTAACTGATCATCCTTCCTTTAGCATTAGAATGCAATTCTCACTTGTAAATGTAGCTTTGTAGTCTTGGCTTGTTGTTTCTTAGGGAAAGATGTTAAATGCTCCCTCTCTCTCTCTATCTCTCTCTCTTTCTCTCTTTGTAAGTCACTTTGGATGAAAGCGTCTGCTAAATGAATAAATGTAAATGATTCAGTTACTTAAACTGTGCTGTCTACTAGACAAGCACCCTGAAGAACCAATAAGGTGTCAAGACTGCTACAGCACCTTTCCCCCTAGAGGTGATAATAAGTGCTCTTTTATCCATGTGAGTTCCCCTTTGGTCAACCCTGAATATTGTTTTTTTTTTGGCCTAGAGCCCAGGGGGGAGGGATTTAGCAACTGGATCTGCCATTTGTAACTACAGATTGGTTAGCTCATTGACAGATCGTCATTTGTCATGTGATTCCCTTTGGTAATCCCATATGAATATCTTTTCACATTATGTTTTAGACATCTAGGACAGTATAAATTGTTACCATAACATATTTAAAGTCTCTAACTGAAACCCTCTGGCACCACCAACAGTTCAAAATTTCACTCATGTTTTTTCTCATAACCCCTAGAGGGTTTCTCGTAAGTCCTAGAGGTATGCTGAGCCAAAGGATATCCAATATTCCATGGTCGGCCTTTTTGGGCATCTAACTTTTTAAATTTTGTTGCAAAATGCAGTACAAATGTACAAACACAATTACATATCATTACCAAACTTGATATGGTTAACTATTACCATAATATGAGGTGACCTGCAAAGTTTGGGGCCACTGTAACCTAGTGGTCAAAAGATATAAAAGTTATAAAAATGCTTATAACAGATAGATAATATATAGTCATGCAACTTTTTCTTTAGTTTTTTTGTCCTACAGTACCTAATTTAGTACCTGGTCAATACTACTTGAATTATTTTGAAAACCTAACTTCTCCCATACCATTTGTCCGATTTGCATGAAACTTGGAATGTAGCATCTAAGACATGACAAAAAGTTATGAAATTTATGTTGATTGTTCAAATCATTTTCTTAGTATATAGACATGACAAAGTTATGGAATTCATGTTGATTCTTCATTTCATTCTCTTATACCATGTCAACGAATTTAAAAGCGAGCATATAAAGTGGAGATCAGACTGCATCTTTAGAAAACTTATATGTTGTCTTATAAATATATGATGACAGCTCCACCTAATGGTCAAAAGTTATATTTTATTGTGTTGTAATGGGTTTTACTTTACCTTGTTTACAGAGATGTCCAAACATATTTCCCTTGGTGCTGTTGATGGGCCCCGTAATTGCTGCTTGCAGCTATATTTTTTTTTTTTGTTGTTTAAATTTGTTTAAAAGATTGAACACACGGACCTTCCCACAGTCAGAAAGACAAACAATATGGGGGGGATATACTTTAATCAAAGAACTAATTGAACACACCTTGCAATGAGTTTGTGGCCTAAAGTCTCAGATCAATCACTTTCATGTTTGTCTGAAGCGTGAACACTGGAACTAATCCAACTCAGCAGTGTCAACACACACACGCATCGTCATAAGCAGGGGAGGGAGGGGGGTAATAAATCACTTCTTGTTTTGATTCACAGTTAACATATAGTGTATGATAATTATTACTGATTGACTGCATTGTTTTTTAAACTGCTTCTGTTTATTGATGAAGCAGTGTTGCTTATCTTAGACAGTTTCTTCTGCTCATGGCATACCCATGTGCTATTGGTTTCCATGTTCTTTGACGATCTTGACCAGGTTGTTACATGACCTGCAAGAGATTGTAGTGCCATGCTTAAAATGTACAACAAATAGTTTTATTGTATGATATTAGTCTATTACTATTTAATTTGAATAATTTAAAACAGATACCCCAGGCAGCATAACCATGAACAAAAGATGGTACTTAGATAGAAGATACTGAGCTCCGTATGGGAAAACTCACTTCTCCTCTGCTCCTGAAAGGAGCTACTTGTGTTAAAGACATGATTTTCCTTTTACAAGTGAATTCCATTTAGGTACAGAGTTATGATGATTTAAGGCTAATTTACCCTGATCTGACAAACTCCAACAAACTGTAACATTCTGAGTTGTCAGTTGAATTTAAAATATTGGGAAACTGTTATGTTCATACTAAACCAACAAATATCAACAAACTTACACACTGTCAAAAACAACAAGAATATATATAAATATAAAAATATAAAACATGCTGAGCAATGTTAATGTTTGTTACCGCATATAACTTAATATGATAATTCGATGGGTAATAGAAGCTATACTGCAAACTATCTTACACTAATTCCCTTTGCATTCTGATGATATTGATGAAATACAGATAAGAATTTATTTATGTTCTGTCTGTTAGACAGACAAGAGAGACACCACTGCACGGTGACTTTATAACATATGTCTACTGTTATTGTTTTCATTCCTTATAAAGATAATTGAGTCCTAAAGGTTTTAAAATAAATTAATAAAATAAAATAAATTTTTATGTAGTAACTACCCAAATAAATACCTGTTGACAGACACCAATAACAACTTACACCAGCCACCCTGTTAAAAAAATGTATCATATTGGCTTTTTGAGCATCAGTGAATGTTATTATCTTTTGAAGCAGTTGTATATGAGTCTCTCAGTTGTCCTCAGTGTAAAAAGATGAATCTGAACCTCATGCACTCACTAGTGGACAGGTGTCAAATATGCAGAAGATGGAAGATTTTTTTTCTAAAGCCCAGTGGCCAGATTAATGGCTCGGGACAAACAAGAAACTAGAACAACTATCTTAAAACATTCACTTAAAATAAATTCTTCAGGTAGTAGTCCAGCCTAGGAATGACAAGGGGCTGGACTAGGAGCTGTGCTGCATATTCAGTGAGATAAGGCTGTTTTTTCCTAATGTTAAGGCAAATCTGCATAATCACGTTTTTATTGAAATAGTCTGTTTTCTCTTTCACAGAGGTGACACCTGCAGAATTCAACACTGCTTTAGCACCATCATTAAACCGGTTTATCAAGCAACTGTAATAGAAAAAAATGATCTGACATGTGACATGTAACCCAAATGATTTTCTTCAATCACATATGAAATAACTATACAAATAACAATCTCCTCATGAACTTTTTTTCTAGTAGTATATGATATATTTGATATTCTTAAAAAAATAATTCTGAGCTACGGTTGGTATAAATATTTTACCATAATAGTTTATAATTAGTCATTAGGCACAGTAAAATGTATACATTTCTAAACTCCAAGTCTGAATAATGCTTTATTTTTAATACAGCATACTAGAAGTATAAATGTTCATGTATGATAAATTCACAAAAACTAACTTTCAAAACATCCCTATTAACATTGTTATCCAGACATACAGTCATGGCCAGAAATATTAGCACCCAATTCTGTCTGACAATGCAACACTTCTCTTGTTCCAATTGCAAATGTTTTGACATTCAATGCTTATTGTTTTTGTTTGCACTGGAACAACAAAAATCAGAGAAGTCAAACTTGATAAAATTTCACACAGAACTCAAAAATCGACTGGCCAAAATATTGGCACCTTGTCAAAATTGTAAGAAATAATTGCTTTTCAAGCATGTGATGCTCCTGTAATTTGTATTTAGACACACGTGGCAAGTCACAGGTGTGGGCTATATAGTAATCACACTTGCAACCAGTTAAAATGGAAAAAAGGATTTGGAAAATCAAGGCTACAAGTCCATCTTAATTTTCCTGTGTCCACTGTGCGCAATATTATCAAGCTAACCTCCCTGGACGTGGACGGAAGAACAAAATTAAGGAAAAATTACAACAAAGGATTGGTCGAACCCAGATTAACTTCCAAACAAATTCAAGCTGATCTGCAGACACAGGGTACAACAGTGTCAGCTCGCACTATCCGTCGGCATCTAAATGAAAAGGGACGCTATGGTAGGAGACCCAGGAGGACACCACTGCTGACACAAAGGCCAGGAGTTTGCCAAAACTTATGTGAGAAACCACAATCCTTCTGGGAGGATTGTGGTACAAAAGTAGAGCTTTTTGGTAAAGGACATCATGGCACCGTTTACAGAAAAATAAATGAGGCCTTCAAAGAAAAGAACACAGTCCCTACAGTCAAACATGGTGGAGGTTTAAAGGTACCTTGACTGTGTGAATGGTATCATAAAATCTGATGATTACCAAAGAATTTTGGGGCGCAACATAGTGGCCAGTGTCAGAAAGCTGTCTCCACCAGAGGTCATGGGTCTTTCAGCAGGACAATGACCCGAAACACACTTCAAAAAGCACTTAGAAATGGTTACAAAGCGCTGAAGAGTTCTGAAATGGCCAGCAATGAGTCCAACTGTGGAGAGATTCGGAAACAGCAGTTGGGAGAGGTATCCTTCAAATCTGAATGACCTGGAGCAGTTTGGAAAATAATAGTGGTTCAAAATTACAGTTTTTTTTGTGTTGTTCCATTTGCAACTACAAAATTTTATGAGAGAAGGGTTGTATTTTCTGGCAGAATTGCAAGGGTGCAGATATTTTTGGCTATGACTGTATTATACACATTTTTTTCTGCTGTGTGTAGGACAGTTTATATCGTACATGCCCTCTTTATTTTATTTGGAGCACAAACACGTGAGTGTAAAGATGTATCAAATACAAATATAAAAAGATTCCTATAGTCAATCTTTCAGTGCAATATTATATTTGAAATATATAAATGAAATATTTACATTTATAATCTGAGGAGATCTACATTTATAATCTGAGGAGTTTCATTTAAATGTATAGTAAGCTATCAGGTTTACCAAAGATGGAAATATTTAGAGATTGCTTATAAGACAATTTTGCCAAAAATCTGCATTCCTTTAAAACATCAACTGCATCAGTCCCACAATAGCACATTTTAAATGCTGTTAGCAATAATTCATCGTGCAGTAAAAAAAAAGCACACAAATATTGATATTCTTCAAATACGATTGCAAGGAAAGGCATGTCAGTCTGAATTTAGTGCCGTCCGGTGTGAGACGTTTGTGATGGGGCCAGCAGAAACAACGTTATGAGTCTACCCAGCTCTGCTCCACAATGGCTGATACTCTCTTCTCATACTCCCGTTTGTTCTCCTGATAGAGTTGAGCAGCCTGACTGTTCGCTGGGCTGTTTGGGTTCGGCTCATCCAGCAGAGACTGAACAGAATTACAGAAGAATTACTGTACCATCAGGAAAAAGATTTCAGTTACTGGCTAAATCTTCAGAAAATTTTTCACCTCAAAATCAAATCGATAGGCAATGTTTATGTTGCTTGAAGACAAAAAATGCAATCTGTAGGATCAGATTTGATTTACTGCATCTCTACCATGTGTCCAAGCAGAGTGAAAATGTATGTTTTACCAAAAATGATCAATTCCCAATTTCACTATCATTGTCTAAAGACCGAAGAGCTTTTTTAAAACTTTTGTCTGGCAATACAATTGACATAAAACTACAGTCCAATTTGTACAATGATTGAGTGGATTTGCTGTGAGTGATATTTCATACAAACAGAATCTGCCTGGTTGATGTAAATACTCTTATCTTACTGTTTAATTTATGCCCTTCAATGTAAGCTACTAAGACAAGAATGCATCTGCTACAGTGTAATTATCTAAATACAGTGTAATTATCTAAAACTACTAACATTTTCTGATTTTCTGATAAAGTTAACAGGTGCTTAAAGCTGCAATCCATAACTTTTGGCTTCCTATTGCCATCTCTGTATGAAACATAAAATTGCAAGTTGCTCTGTAGAGTTATTTTGGATCACAAGTAACTTGGATCACAAGTTTAAATTCTAAGAAAAAGCTACAAACTCCATTTACAGCATCTAAAGCTACAGCACCATCTACATTACCCGGACACAAGATACAGCAGACAGATTTTCTTTACGTTTACATATATGACTTAACCACAATTCAAACAGACATTTCTACAAAACCAGGTCCTGCAGCTCAAATTATAAATCATTTTTATATACTTACTTTTGCAAATCAGGGTAAGGAGACCATTTGAACACTTATCTGTTATGTACTTGCTCACTACATTTACATTTATGCATTAAGCAGATGCTTTTGTCCAAAGCGACTTACAAGGTGAGGAAAATGATGAAGCACTATATCATAGGGAGACAATACCATTGAAAGTGTTGTACAAAGTTACAGAATTACAATTGTTTGAGACGATACCTGTTGAAAATAGAATAGATGTTAATAGGGATATAAGTTAACATATTCCTGTCAAGTCTTCATAAAAGAGACAGGATATTGTTTCTGGAATTACTGTGGAGGATGCAGATGACCAAACAGAGTTTGGAAGATCTTTCCACCAGCAAGGATTTGTGAAGGGGAATGAGTGTGAGAGTGATTTTACGCCCTTTAAACAAGGTACCACAAGGCACCGCTCATTCTCTAATGGCAGTGTTCTGTGTAGGAGGGTGTGAAGGTATGTCGGTGCACAGCCAGTTTTATATACAAGAAGTAATGACTTGAATTTGATGCGAGCGTACACTGGTAGCCAGTGGAGAGAGATGAGGAGAGGTGTGACGTGCTCTTTTGGGCTTCTAGTAGACAAGCCATGATGCTGCATTCTAAATCATTTGTAGTGGTCTAATTGCCTGTGCTGTGATTTTTTTGTTATTTTTTAAACAAAAACAGTTATGGATTGCAGTATTAAAAGAAATGTTGACCAGTTAGAGCATCTGAAATAAACACATTCCATTATGATATTAACAAGAGCAATCTCATCACACACCTGGATGGAAGTTAGAATAGAAGAAACATCATATGTGGGACTCCATCGATTCTGAAGTATGTCTAAACATATACTGCCATCTGCATACACTAATATATGATAGAATATCATTAGTATCCAACAGGCAAATATGTGCATGAGATATAGTAAAGAACTTCAAATTATTAAAAAAACATATGTTAGCACCTCACCATTTGGGTGAAACATTTTGGAGGTAAAACGAACTGTTGGAGGTTTGTTAGGATATTCTTCTGAAAATTCAATAACAAGCTTAAATGTTCCTGCAGACAATTCAAATAAATAAAAAACATCAGGTGTATTTATATTTGGTCAAATCAAATTTGAATATAAAAATTTCAAATTATAAATACTACAAATGTCAGGTAATTCTACCAAAGTGTATACATATCAGCCTCTTTCAAATTAATAAGCAATGCTTAGTTTTTATTAACTAGTAATTATTTAAAATGAAACAAAGGCTGGCTCACCATCTTCAAAGGGAGTTCCTACAGGCCTGTAAAGAAGCAAACAGTAATGGTAATATACAAAGATACTGACATTTCATTATAAACGCTAGTACAGTACACAGTACAACAAAATAATATTTTCCCATTATTTTCTATAACTACATATAATGCATGCAACACCAGTTATAAACCTAAGACTAAAGCAAAAAAACTACACAAGACTACATAAAACGCAGGAGTGCGCACAGGTCCACAAATGTTCTTTTAGAATGTAAACCACTCACACATAAAAAGGTGATGGGGATTTTCTATGATGTACAGCCATAACTGCTTATGGATAACTCTAATTTTTAATCGTTTTATTACAGTTACAGTACAGTGCAATTCTTTTTAACTTTGGCCACTCACCCAAAAATCACAGCGTTCCACAGCATGATGTTGTTTTCTGAAGGTGCTCCACTAACACCAGTGGGAGGATCCTCCTGAAGTCTGAAGAATAACATGACTTTTGCTTTAGTCTCAAACAACTCAAGATTTCCCCATGAACATCAAGACTAAGAACAACTATACATTATAAAAGGGAAATACTGAATAGTTTTATTAATTTGTAGAACATTAAGTAAAAATGCAGAAGATAAACAGTTCATGAAATATATTCCTATATTCATATGGGCTTGTCAAATGCTTTGTTATTGTGCTGTCTTAACAGACAACTTCAACAAACTGAAAGTGTTAAAACTTTATGTAGACTGACACACAAAAACATGCTGGTGTGATACCTTAATAAACCCATTTGTAATTCACTCTGGACCAGGGAAGAAAAAATTCATTAAAAGGAGAGGCTAGAACTTTCACAGACAGCTCGATTTACTGCATGGACATAAAATCAGAATTAGACAACTGCATGTGTAGAGCGATGAAGAAGGCAATACAGTGCTATGAAAGAAAACTAGAGACATAGTTCCAACAAGGCAGCTGTGAAAACCTGTGGTAAGGACAACGACTAATGCAGATGTCCTTAACACTGTCTACGCTCATTTTGAGGCTGCAGCTAACAGCATAATTGTTGGCAGTGACACTATTCATGTGAAGGGCTGCATGCAGGTGAATAATGACAGCATGGAGAATTCTTTCATCATCTCTGAACATGATGTGAAGATGGCTTTCAGGAGCGTGAACACCAGTAAGGCAACAGGATCAGACAGCATCTCAGGTCAATTTCTTAAAGCCTTCACTGACAACTACCTCTGGTGTTCAGAAAGATATTCATTCTTCATATGGTCAATAATAGGAAAGGTGCAGAGGAGTGGAAGACCACAGCGGGCTGGATGGGCACCACAAACAGGTGGCCACCTAAGGTAAGCAGTTTTTGCTTATTTAATAATTTGTGTTGTTCTCCGTGGTGGTAAGGACACTTTAAAAAGCGTCTCCAAATTTAAAAAAGTAAAAAGATTAAAAATAAAGGGTTGATTTCAAAAGAAATGTGCATGCACTGATCTGCTTTACTGTTAAGTGGGCCTTGATGGATAGCAGCAACTAATGCAGACAATATAGAGAAGCGCACAGTCCTACGAATACCGCTGTGTGTGTCAAGGAAGTGTATCACAGAAGTCTGGGCAGGCATATGTGTTGTATTGTTGTAGATTTATGTCAATGTTTAAAGAGCGTATGTCTGTGTGAGTAGCTGTTACTGTGGCTGTGTGAGAATATAAACTCTATATATAAAATATAAATGTTCCCTGCTAAGAGTCTTGAAGGGGATTCAACAGAGGGGCGCAGTTATTGCTACGCTTGAGAAGAGTGTATGAATGTATGAGCCCTATAAAGTAAAGGGACGAGAGTGTATGAATGTATGAAGCCTATAGCATAAAGAGACATGCGTGTATGAATGTATGAACCCTATAGCATAAAGAGACATGCATGTATGAATGTATGAGCCCTATATTATAAAGGGAACGGATGTGTGTTGGGTATTTATAAAGTTTAAAAACAGGGCAAATTATAATAGTAGAAAATAGATCTTAAAGATTGGTAGTAACAGTTTTTATATTATTGTCTTAGCAATAAATGAACAAGGTTCTGAGAAAAAGAAGCTAGGTTTGTTGTTTGGCATTTTCTGAATGCAGAGTGATATATATTAAGATAATTTTTAGGACTGCTGCATTATAAGTATAATGGCAGCCACTCCTGTGGAGGCACTAGGATCGAAGTATTCATTGTGTAAAGAACCAAGGAAAACCAAAGGAGAACCAAATATATGATGACAAAATGGCCAAAGGAGGTGACATCTGATGTTGCATTGTGTAAGGAAATGGAAACTTTGACAAAGAATTAAAAAACTAAAGAGAGAAGTTAAAAGAGTAAACAGAGAGAAATAAAAAAAGAACAGGAGAGAGAGTTGTTAGCACTGTTCAAGGAGGATAAAGGTCTGTTGAAAAGTATAAGACAGGCAAGAAAAAGATTAAAGGATGCAGACAAAGAGAAGAAAGAAAGAGAAGTCTGCTAAACCACCTCCATATGTGCACCCAGAAGGTCAGTTCTGAATACTCAAGCTAGATACAGGCTAGAGGTAAAACCAAAAAAGTAACAGAAGAAAAAGTAAAAAAAAGAATGCCTTTAGATTGCTACAAAGAGGTACGAGCAGAATTAGAGGTAAGTAGAAGCATGGATGATAGAATTAGAAATAAATAAAAACAAGAAGCTGAAAAATTAATAAATGACACAGATAAATTGTTGAAAACTAGAAGCAGACTATTAGACGGGTAGCAAAAGGAAAGGTGAAGAGGAGTTATCATTTAAAGGAAGTTCTTTAACACAGGGAAGAGAAACAGGAAGACAGGAAGGCTCTACAAATTCCCCATTTTAATTAAAGGTGCGCAAAGATGTGCCTTGGGCCACACAGGACCTTGAGGGGCTGGCTATTTGCCTTCCTAACATCCACAAGGGGGCTGGTAAATGGATTAAAGTGTTTGAAGAAGAAACAATGGGCAAACTTTCAGCTGTGGGGGACATTAAAGCACTTCTAGCAAAAATGAAAGAAATCCTCCATGCATCTGACCTGACCAGAGCTGTAAATATGGAACTGTTTTTCATGCATGCCACCCTGTAGTGTGGCAGGCACTGCATGCTGAGTATCCAACCAAAGTAGACCTTAAGGCACCCACCCCCAAGTCTCTATGACATTCTGATGCGGAGCTATGACAAATGTTTTGCTTCGCAATCACAACTAGTAATAAGTTTAAAAGAAATATCAATATGTTGATAATTATGCCTCACATCTCCCCATGTCTGGAAAATCTAGGATAGGATTCTTGGGACAAAAGCAGCTAATGACTGCTTTGTCTACTAACCAAAAATAAAAGTGTGACCACACTGTAAAAAATGAATCATGGGGCTTGTAATTTTCATTAAAAAATTGATGTAATCATTAAAAATAATGTGCATATTTAATTAAAATAGGTTTTCTGTTTTTTTATAATATATTGAGAACATTTCACTAATAAAATTAAGAAATAAATATTACCTATTTTTTAGGGAAATGAGTGCAATTTTTAGGCTTAATTTAAGGAACCATTTAGGCTACAATTTTGAGGAAAAAAGGCTTCATATTTATTTTAAGAGAATTGGTCCAATTATTCGGGTCTAATTGAGTCACCTTCATTTGAATCTCAACAACGGCAGTGATCAGACGGCATTTTGAAGGAGCAGACGAACAGTGTAAAATGTTAAGAGGTAAGTTAAGCCCCTTACTAATTTTTACATTTTATTTTGATTTCTTAAATAAGCTCCTCAGGAGCTTATTCACGCTAGTACAGGAATTGTTTTACACTGATTTTTGAATCTGAACGACAGTGATCATTTTGGCATGTGGAACAGTGACTATGTTGAACCAGGTGTTTTAAATAAAGGTTTACAATTATGCGATGTGATTTGATGTGAAAATCTGAACTCATAACTCCTCACATGCACGTGCTGAGGCTAGAATGCACATCTTTGCAATAATTAAGACATTATCAGTCTCCACAAAGAATAAATATATCTATAGCAATGTACATTTTCTCTTGATTAATCTATGTAAAATTCGACCCGAGTAAAGTTATTTGAACACATTTGAGATTTACTATAATGCAAATGTATTTAAAATTAGTCTTTAACGATGTTTAAAAATGTTTAGACTTGTTTAGCAGTATTGGGTTTCTAGGCTTAAACCATTCCAATTTAATGATTTTTAACAAATCTGATTCAGTTTTTTATTTTTTACAGATCATCGTAAGAATCATTGAAGCACCATCTTTAAAAGCAGTTAAGTTTTCAACGGAAGTGGTATTTTTCTACTATCTTATAGCTACATTTTCAGTTTTAGCATGCTGCATTTAAGAATTTGAAAAGGTAGCTTGAGATCATGCTATGGCGGTGTAAGGTTTGCCAGTGGACATCATCTTCAAAAGCGGGTCTTTTAAGGCACTATAGACTACAGCATGGGCCATTTACACACAGCCATACTATACCTTGTCCACATTACAGATGTCCATGCTCTTTCAAAACACATGGTGCCCTTCGCACACATATGAGTAGAACTCATTTAGCTGAGGAAACTCTGGAGTCAGGAACAGTGCTTTCCTTTAACTGTAAAACCCACAACCTTGGCGTTAATGATGATGATCAGTCTGATCAGTCGTGGTGTTTCCAGACCTAAGGCCTAAAAAGTTCTTTTATAAGTGCTTTTAAGTTGTTTAATCTAACAAATATTTTAAATATACATTCTGAGACCCTATATTTGGCAAGAAATTTAGTGAAAAGTGGTGGATGATCTTCATACTTTGAGATTGTTTGTGGATTCTATTTCGGCCTCCTCCATCTGCTGAAGCCTGAGGATTTCCTGGTAGAGAACCTCAGCATACCATGCCACCTAAAAAGGACCCAAGTATCAACCAAAGTAATGGAGAGGAGCTGGTGTCAATCTCACAGGTACGAGAGCTAATGAGTCAACAAAGGGATCTGTTCATGCAACTTCTGCAGCAGCAAGAAAGTAGTTTCAAGACTGTGGTGGAATTACTTGTGAACAATGTGAATACTCGGATTGACAAATTGACCATGGAGACACAGGAGCTGAGAAGCAGCCTGCAATTCTCCCAGAAGGACATTGATGATCTAAAACAGAAAAATGAGAAAATTGAGTCTGA
>JAZGTJ010004028.1:0-32578 GCA_036877575.1 Botia almorhae
TCTTTGTGTTCTGTGTACATTTATCATACATGTAAAGCTGCTTTGTAACAATGTCCTTTTGTGAAAAGCGCTATACAAATAAAGTTGAATTGAATTGAAATAACATAAAAGCTCACCCAGACCAAGATGTCTAAGTGGATCCCACAGAATACATTTAAGCAGTTCCATAATGGCAGAAAACCTCAACAACTCATGCTTAAACCTACCCAGGACATGATTGAAATTTGCATGTGCACATCATGTGTTTTGCACTATATACTGGGGACTGGGGCGAGGACATTAATGGGAACAGCTTAAATGGACGTACAGCAGGACATGGTATTGGTTGCACATGGCTATACATGGTTGCACTAAAGCAGAGTGGGGTGCTTCATCAAGGTTTAATGTGCCCAGAGATGGCACAATAAAAACCTACCAGTAGCATTTCTAAAAAAAAATTGAATGTACAAATGAGAATATTCAAACCAAAAGGCTCTGGCAATAAGGACAGTTACGTTTATACAATGCTGTGTGCATTTATAAAGAACTATATGGAGCTTTATATAACTTTGACTTATCAATAAGAACAAATCTTGATATAGACTTAGGAATCCTTTATACAATCTTGGCATGATTCACATCCTGTAATTGTGATTTCCTGAAATGCCTGTCAATATTTGCATGCAGTTAATGCTACTATCTAAATATGTTTGTATATAATGTTTGTCATTTTGCTATTACTAGTCTTTATTCAGTTATGCTTTTACTGTATGATGTATTACTGTATTATTTCCCCATGGCTCGACTTTATAAACATATGGATTGTAGGACATCTCTCTAATTTAACACCAAACGTCCGCTGTAGTATTGTGCAGCTCGCACCTATGCAAAGCTTAGCTCATATAACAAGATCATGTTACAATTATTAATATGAACCAAAATAACATTTATAATAAGCCTACCACATAAGCCTTACATAAGCCTACCACACCGCAAACACAACTCAGCCTGAAATACATTATTTGGTTGGAAATTTAAATTTTTTGATAAATTAGGCTAATTGAAAAATATTGATGTCCAGGATGTAATTTTTGTATCAATGTTTTTATTAATCTGTTTTTAAACATTTATAAAATGCTCTATTATTTTTAAAAGTAATCACATTTTCCCTATTGCTCCAATACGTGTACACATTTCACATTTATCAAGGTTTTTTATTAAGTATATAATCACAGAGGTCTTTGCTCCTTAGTTACAATACAGTATTTTTTATATTAAAACCATCTTACAAGAAAAACATTATTTTATTACTGCATTTAGAAATCCCTCGACTGTACATTCAGGGTACAAAATTTGAAGTGACTGACAGTTAGAATGGCAACTATTGTAGAACGAAATGGCAAAAGATGCCACACCATCAAAACAATGTTTCATCATTAATACATATTTATACATATCAGTCATGCTTTTATGACAAATCTATGGTCACAGACACTCAATGACAATAACGTTAACAGGCTTTAATACACTTGATTTCTCATTCCGATTCACTATTATCAGTTAACGTTCATTAAAGTGTTCGAAGTCTTCAAAGATGCAGATATCCACATATTTTCCAAAACGGTCCAGACATTTCTAACATACTTGTAATAAACAATATATTCATTTAACAATATGTATGCTCCTACACAATGTGCTCTGCGCACTTTTTGAGTCCAAAATATTTTATGTACATACCCATAATAAAAACAGCTAACAAGAGTTCCCAATTATGCAGACATTAAAAAAAGAAGTCTTAAATCACCTCCAGAAAATAGACATGTTATGATGCAGGCCCCTGTGAAAAGATTGCAGAGATCCCAAAGGCAATGCAAGAACATCCATCTTAGATTAATAAACAAGATTAAATTATATTCTTGACAGGCCAACTTCCTGTCACCCAGCAACAGAGAGCAGTCACAAATTCTTCAGACAGTCTTTCTGAGGACTGGCGTCTGGTTGCTGAAGCAGGTCTGGGCGTGTCAGGACGTTCTGTGTGTTTATCGACATCAGCATGAACAGTTCCCACAGCCCTTCACACTGTTCAGGATCTCCTCCTGCAGTTTTCTGCGTTCCTCCTCTTTCTGAGATCTTCGTTCAGGTAGATGCTCAGACTTGCTGTCGATATTCAGAACTTTGTTGTTTTGGGTGTTCCACAGCTCGGCATACAGGCTGCCCGGTGTGTTAAGGAGAGTGTGGTGATCGCCACATTCAGCCACCTTCCCCTGTGCCACGGGGGCAAGAACACAGATGGAGAGCCATTAGACAGCCACACATCTGTGGCTTATTGTTGATTAACACTGAAAATCAATTCAACTTGCTTTTAAATTTGTAAAAAAAATGAAATGTTGAACAGTAACACAATAGAAGTTAATGGGGCAAAGCATTCAAGAGGGTTTACTTGTATTTTTGTTCAAGCACAAATATTGTTTTTTTTAACTCTGTATAAAAACATGCTAAATCCCATTACTTTCAATGCTAAATTTTCACCAGTTATTCTCTTTCACAGTTCACAGTGTATATTAAAATTGTGTGAAGATGTTGTGTTGCAGCTAGTCGTCAGAAGACAGTAACACCATTCTTGCCTTGGATTCTTACACATCACACAAATGGTTCCGAAATGTTCAAATATGCGCAAGTGCAAACGGGATTTGAAAGCATCTGTGGAAGTTTACCTCATGTAAAATGCTCTTTATAGAGACACACTCTTTGCTATACTTTGCCTGTACCATGCAAAGGTTACTATGTTCATTGGTTTTACATGGTCAAAATGTGAGATTAAACTTTTTTTTTAAATGCACGTGCAAGGGTTAACCATACTAGTCTCATGTTAAAGGGATAGTTTATCCATACATACAGATTTGCTGTTAATTACTTACCATCAGGCTGCCCATGGTGTAGGAAATTATTTTTAAAATGTTTTTAAATAGAATAGTAAAGAAGAATTTTAACTGAAACCATCATCCTTGGTGATTCATAAAGCAAGTCAGCACTGCCACTGCCAAGCTGCCACTGCTCTAAAATCAAAAAGCAGATACAGGCAACAAAATTTTCCCTGTGGCTCCTGACTTCTGCATTTATAACTATATACAAATAACTATATACTGTAAACAGTACAAGTGATGAACACCATTGTACCGTCTCTTTCATACTGTGTGCTTTTCTCACAGCAAAATCTTTGATTAGATTTTTGAAATCAAGCCGTCTTGCTAAATCATGTTCAATAGAGAGCATGGCTAGACCATTTAGTCTTTTCTTTATTATTATTATTCACAGAGTGAATTATAGGTTTCACACACCAGCACACACAAACAGCGACAGGATCGCTCGGGGAAAAATCAGTTCTAGTTGTAAATGAATCATTCAGACTAGTTTTATCAATTATTTCTCCACTTCTTTGAAACAAACCAACTCAAACGATTCACTCAGAAATTGGACGTTATTACAACACTTATTTATAAACTCACCCATGATAAAGCAGATTTACATGACTACAGCATAAATTTCGATCGATTCCTCACTGAAAACTGTTCCAATGATGCGGAAACCTTGAATACACATCACTAGAGCAGTTTTACTGTTGCTTGGTAGTTTTTCACTTCCAGTGGTTAAACATTGGGGTGAGTAACTGAGATAATTTCTATTTTGTGTTACCGCTTCATAAAGAATAGCTTCAGAATCATAACAAAATGGAGAACAATAAATCACCTTTTTTTTTTAAACTGGGTGACTAGCTGTCTTCCCCATCTCACTCTACGCTTTTTCATGCTTTTCTTTCCTCTTTTGGTACCCTGATTTTGGCGGCGCCATCTCTTGAGTCTTGCCATCTACCTTAATGATGTGCGAAGTTCAGAACCGGTCTGTAAAGTACCGCATTTCTGAATAACCTGCGAACGGCACAGAGGGGTGCTTTCATTATAGCGTGCATCCAAATAGATTATTGTGCGAAGAGGCTATTTAAATACCAAAATCATATCCCAAAGTATGGGGTTCTGCTAGGTCCTCTGTGTGACCAGGGCCCTTAGAATCTTAGAGTCCTAATCCTCCCCCATGTTATGGCACCCCTGGCCTCAGGCAACCGGTCCTTAGAGTCTGAGCCATGAGTCATTGATGCAGTTATTTATGTTTCTTTGTGTTACTACCATGCAACACGGTCCAAAACAGAAGTACAAAAGTGAACTGTGTTGTTTCACGCTCACACAGGTCAAGACTTCAATCAAATAACATATCTTTGTGTTGCCTGTATCTGCTTTTCCATGCAAGTCTGCAGTGCCAGCTGCAGACCATTTACAGTTAAAAATCTTCCTTACTGTTTTAATGAAAGAAAAATGTCACCTATACCTGGGATGGCCTGAGGGTGAGTAAATTATCAATAAATTAACAAATTTTCATTTCTGGGTGAACTATCACTGTAAAGGTGCAGAAAGTGGATGTTGATTTTAAATATCAACAGCATTTCTCATGAATCAAACAAATACACTCCCCCCTTGCAACTACTAACAACTATTGCTGTTTGGCTACAAAAGTATTGTTGTTGTGGTGATCGGTCTGATCCCTTTGTGTTATCACATTCCTGGCAGTGTACTGTAAATAGGAGAAAAAAAACAATGTTTTTTTTCCAACACACACCAGACATCTAGAAAATATTTACAAAATTGTTGGTTTAGGTGTTGATTTAAATGTTAAACAGTGTTTCTAAGAAATCGATTACTACACCTTTGACAAATAGTAAATTGTATGTCCTCTGAGTGTTTAACATTTACCTCTTCAGAGGTAGTCTTTAGATCTACAAACATGAGGTTCATTTAAAGAGTTTTTTATTCATCTGACCTTCTGAATGCTTTAAGCTTGCAGCACAGTCTTTTCAGTAGCTGTCAATTTTCATTGAAAAGGTCTACGCTCATGGGAGAAATGTATCCCTGGGAAAAAGGTGTTTCTACTGTTAATGAGCTAAAAAAGCCAAGGCGTCTGCCCCAACACGCTGTCCTCTGGCCTCTAGCCTGAACGCAGATGAAGATTCTACTGATAAGTGCATAACAAGACTCCTACTACACACTTAAAATAAATACTTCACTACTGATGGGAAAGAACTTAACTAGACCAACATACCTCTGTTTAATGGTAGGAAAAATACCGATAATAAACAGAAAATTAAGTTATGAATATTTTTTTTGTTTCAAGAACATTGCACTCAGTAAAATAATCGTTGGGTGAATTTCTTTAAGGCCAGGTAAAACTAATCATAAACAGTACACAGATAATATGACACGAGCAGATGCTGTACTTCAGTAATCATCATCTTTCACACTGATGGACTCTTTTGTCTGTTGCGTTTGTTTTAATATAAAAAATGAAAGTGATGTATCTGTCAAGGTATGGTAGCTCATACTTGAAATGTGACCTCTGTATTTAACCCATACTGATGAGTAACTAATGCACTGCAAGTCGTGAACGCACGCACGCGCACATGCACACGCATGCCAAATATCGGTCCATCACTAGTTTTGATAGCAGAAAACTTGTCACATACTGTTTGTGTTAGCATTGAAATTCATTCCTTTGAAATACTTTAAGTATAAATTATATCAAAGCTCCAATTCTGCCTTCTACAGGCTGGTTTACACCTAAAAATAAGTCAAAAGAATTTACAAGCTTCTTTTTCATTACAGAAGGAACGATGGACAATATTAGCCAATATAAGCTCCAATTCTGCCTTCCACAAACTGGTTTACACCGAAAAATAAGTCAAAAGAATTTACAAGCTTCTTTTTCATTACAGAAGGAACAATGGACAATATTAGCCAAAAATCCACAGCACCTGTGGTGCACTGTTTTCAACATACTATGATTTGAACACACTTATAATCTGATGCACTGTATCATACAGGCAGAAAGTGTATTCAACAAAAGTGAGAGAAAATCTGCCGAAATCTAAATGAACGCAGTGCTGTTGATCCACAGACAGGTAATGGTGTGTCATAGATGTGACCCCTCCACACCAGATTCAAGAGCAGCTTCTGAGGACAGCAAAAGCTCCAGTAAAAGCTTATTTTCCTCAATAGGATGAGAATAATTATGTACAAGGCCACATGGTAGTGATATGCCACCATGTGATATGGCCTTTAGTCTCACTGTGTGTAATATCTTCATCAGTGAACAACTGCAAAAATTATTCTTTTTTAGCTTTGCCCCCTAACTTGTTAATCGAAGGTTGCTGTGTCAGGCTAGTCAGGATGCTCAGATAAATGTCTTTTCTCACAGTCTTTTCTGATAAACAGACTTCTTATGGGTTACTTTTAATTGACTCTGCATATTGAGCTTAAACAGTGGATCATCTCTGGATAGACAGAAGAAAGAATTTCAGCTGTGAGAATGGTGCATGAGCTTCCAAATAGGATTTCTGGATGTTTCACCACCTGTAAGAAACTTTTAGAGATTTTAGACAGGCTCACCTGATTTAATACAATAATCTCATCTGCATCCACGATGGTGGATAGCCGGTGAGCAATGAACACAGATGTTCTGTCCCTCACCATCTCCTTCATGGAACTCAAAATATTCTGGAAAGAAAAAGAATAGCAAATCACACTGTGTTTGAAGTGCTGTCTGTTTTTTTAACTTTATTCCTCTGAGTGAGTCCTCTGGGTTGAAAACACTATTTATAAGAAGCCTCATTAAGAATCCGTCTGCCACATGACAGCGGCGTTTTCCTGCAATAAATCCCGATGTGACTGACAGGAGTTATACGAGGACCCTCTGACACGAGATACATTTAAATACTGAAGTGCAAACACTGCCTGCACTGTAATAAGGTATAAAGCAGTGTTCTCATGAAAATGAAAAAACCTGTGTAAATACTATAAGAACAGTACTCTGGCAGTATCAGGGGAAAACCATAAGTACACAGCAAAAATTATTCTGACCTCAAAGACCTGTTGGTGATGCTGGTTAACCTGTTAAAGCTAAATGCTTCAAAGACTAGGCAGACAAACCAAATGCTTTTAGCCGTCATAATCCCACAGTTTGTTCACTGGCTGAGTGATGCATATTGCACACAAAATGGCAAAAGCTTTCTAGATCTGGCAAGCTCAGATCCGACTGGTCAGCTTTACGTTGAAGGCCTGAGTACAGAAGTCAGAGTACATGGAAACAAAGTTACGCTTACAAAAATAATTGATCACTGAATTTGTTTTTTAGGGTAGTTCTATCAAAAGCTTCTATTCAGACATTTTGTAGCCTTTTGTGACAGTTGTGCACATTCTTTTTTTAGACAAATATTCTCCAGTTACTGCGAGTTCTTTGGTTTCCCAACATGATCTATGCTTAATTTCTTAGCCAAAAAGTGGCAAAGAACTTATTTAAAAGTGTGCCTAGGAGAGATTAAGGCTCTCACCTCCTCAGTGATGGAGTCTAGAGAAGATGTGGCCTCATCATAAAGTATAATTGGAGGGTTCTTTAGGATTGCCCGCGCGATAGCCACACGCTGCTTCTCTCCACCTGTTATCAACGCGGTATGCATCAGATCACATCTCTGAAGCACACATGCCCTTCTATGACATCACAACAGTTCCATAAATGATAATGACACGCATACACACCTGACAGCTTTAGGCCTCGTTCGCCGACCTGTGTGTCGTACCCATGAGGCATTCTGAGAATAGCATTGTGGATTCCTGCCAGTCTGGCCACAGCATACACGTCCTCTGCTGTGGCATTAATATTGCCATACTGCAGATTGTAAAATATGGTATTGTGGAAAAGAACAGCATCCTGAAATGACAAGAAATTATATTTACTTTTACTGATAGAATCTTTATAACCAGCTTGCTATCTGAAGAGATCTAAGGTGTCATGAATTTTATTTTTGCACTGCCTCAAATTACGTGTGATTACTGTTCCCAGGGTACCTTCCTGCTGGTTTAGTTTTAAGTAGTGCTTGCCTGTACAAAACATGATGGTGGGGTGTTGTGGGTGGTTGTCAGGGCACTGCTATATGGTTGCTAAGGTGCTTAAGTGGTTATAAGCTGCTTTGGATAAAAGTGTCTGCCAAATATGTAAATATGTATACGTAACTATATACTGGAGAGCAACATTTAATTCTCAATTTAAACACCAACACATGACACACAGCTGTGGCACGGCAGACAGGCACTGCAGACATGAATCATGTTTAAAGTATTGCCACATTTCAGTCTCTCCTGTAGTTTTAACAGTCTTGTCTAATGGTAAAAAGCATTAACACTGTTGTTAATAAATACGTTTCGTTTTTAAAAAGATTTCCACGCACATTGCAAACAAATGCACAGAACGATTTGATCTTTAAACACACCTGACTCAAAGCTGTTGTTTCTCTTATTTATTTACTTACATGCTTTCACTATATCTGTATTTGTGAACCAATCACTTAATTGCAAAAACTAAACAAAAGCCCAGAAAAGCTGCCATCTACCATGGATAGCACAGAAAATGTACTTTATATTGCAAGTTTATTTTGTATTATTTATACAGATATGAATGAATACTATGCTATTTAAATTAAATTTTAGTCATGTACTACCATTAAATTGTGATATATGTAAATATTGATATATGTGACATATATTGATATTATATCAGCCATTTGGCCATTCTGTTTTCTAAATATCATAAGAAAACACGAAAAATGAAATGTACATCGGTCAACCAGAAAACACTCAAAACAAATCCATCAAGACACAAACGTAACACTGGCAAATTACTTAAATAAAACTGTCACTTACCTGCGGTACAACACCCACAGCTTTCCTTAAACTCTCCAAACTAACATCACGAATGTTCTGGCCTGCAATGTAGATGTTTCCCTGCTGTGGTTCATAAAAACGAAACAGCAGTCGAACAATAGTGCTCTTCCTGGAAACACATTCATTGTCAGGACTGCAATAACCTATAAGTTAAGTGAATAGTTTGGTTATGTTTGGTATTTACCAAACTGTGATCTTTTACTGAACACTAACCCAGATCCGCTGCCACCAACTATAGCCACCTTTTTTCCTGCAGGCACTTTGAAGGAAACTCCATTAAGCACCTTTTGTCCCTCCAAGTACTCAAAATACACATCCTCAAACCTGATAGTGGCATCCTGAGGGGTTACAAGCAGTGGTGGGGCCATTTCTTTCTCCTTTAAGAGACCAAGGGTTACAAAATGACAAATTTTCATAGAAGAATGATGAACCGTTTCAGAACTCAAACTGATTTCTTTAGAAGCAGGAAAAAGTTTTGCTTTTCTTCATTTCAACAATAACTGATTATAATGGCACTAGGCAAGTTTAATTCCACACAGACACGTTATTAGAGAAATCAAATTAGAGTCTTGCAGTAATGGCTTGATGGGCATTGCTGTCATGCGGTAAAAACTATTACTGATGGCTGTAAACAATCAAAGAGATTTTTTTCACTGTAATTACAGGCTGCATACTAAATGAACCAAACATAGAATGAGCTTTTTCAACCCCTCCCCCCACTGATGCTGAAAGGCATAAAATACTCCAATGTTTTCGGAATTAAAAAATACTGCAACACGCTGTAACGCTTCAATTTGTGAGATTTAAATTTAAAACAAGAAAAGAGGAAGCTCATCTCGTGGTATTTTAAAAAGCTCTGACATTTCAGCAGTGCTAAAGCAAATAAAACAAAGCAATTCAGAGAATGTTGTTTTCACACACAAAAGAAACAAAAACAACCGTTTAATTTTAAAAATCTGCAAAAGAAAACGCAAGACAGACCTTTATCTTTGTGTCCACACTGAGGAGAGTAAACAGGGTGTTCATGTCTATGAGGGCCTGTCTCGTCTCTCTGTAAACTGTGCCTAGAAAGTTGAGGGGCAGAGAGAGCTGAAAGAGAAGTCCATTCACCATCACTATATCTCCAACTGTCATTGTTCCTACAAGAAAAACAGGGCAAATAATTGGTTACCTGTTACACTGACATGCCTTAAAAATAACTTTCACAAAACTAACGCTTAATGCAAAACTAACGTCCTATCATGGAACAGTATTTAGCTTGGTCTTTCTACATAATCAGTTCTCAAAAAGATAGATGTCTTAACTACACCATCTGTCTGCAAAAAGTGTTCCACCTCCTCTTAGTGATGTATTGAGGGCTTATGAAACAGAAAGATCTGTGCAAGAAACATTATTTAGAACCTGTAACCCACAGCCTCAGGTAAAAAGTCCTGATCACATCCCAAAGAGTGACATCTCCATCAGCACACACATCATCCATCTTTATAAAACACAATCATATTTATTTTTACCCTGTGTTTAACATACATCACATGTCCTGTGTCACTGTTTGCTGACATCAAGCATCAGGCGGTTATCTTATATTGCAAGTATCAGGTTGCTGTGTCAAGGACACATCAGAGTATGTTTTTGCGTGGTCTAAATGTTGGGAATGTTTTGGACGCCATCTCCACCTGTGTTTAGCACTGATTACAGGATATTCATAACTATATGACATACATGCGTTGCGATATTTTTAACGCATTTGGAACGTGAGCTTTGTGTCACATTGGGTTTGATAAAACAATCCAACTATATACCGTTATTTGATGAAAATTAGGACCTGTGCTGCTTCTCTTCATGCAAGAGCGAAGGCAAACAATGCAGTTAAATTTTCTGTACTGCTCTTGTGGATAGCACTGTATGGTAGCTACACAAGTAAATTTATGTAACTACATCAACAACTAAGATGCTTAGCTGAGACGCTAAGGACCGGTTGCCTGAGGCTATGGATTACTGCTAATAATGTTGCAAATTGTTCATTTTCTTGCACAGACCTACTGTTTCACTTTAAGACCTCAATATATCGTCAGGAGCCATAGGGATTATTTCTGTGTTGCATATATCTGTTTTTTGACTCCCAAAGCGCCGGTACCCACAGACTTGCATTACATCAACCACCAATGACAGCGGTTTCAGCTAAAAATCTTCTTTACTGTTCTACTGAGGTAAAAATTCTCACCTACACAAATCTCACACCGAGGGTAAATAATTAACAGCAAATTTAGATTTTTGGGTTAGCCATCCCTTTAATGGTTATGATGTGTTGCTGAGGGGTGTTGCTGCTCATTTTACATTACAATAGGCTAACCGATCACAAAAGATGTCATTTACACAGACACTAGCTGCTATAGTGACAGAAGGAGCCTGTTTAACTGGGACCTAGACAGGGTGCAAAATAGTTTTGCTATTTTAAATAATTTCTTAAACCTTTCAAAAATTGTTTACTTTAAGGTGATAGAAAAAACAGCACTGAAAAATATAACTAGAGATGAAAACACCACATATTGCTGATTTTCACCTGCCATTATGGCTTTGCTTGCAAGAACCATAATAGCTGTGAGGCCGACACTGAATATGGCACTCTGGCCGAAATTCAGCACGGCCAGGGTAGAGGTCGTCTTCAGAGAGGAGGACTCGTACACCTTCAGAAAATCGTCGTACCGCTCCGCCTCATAATTCTCATTGTTGAAATACTTAAACAGATAAAGAGAAAACCTTGTTAGATAAACAACGAGGACAACATGACATTCAATAAAGCAAAATAACATGTCAAGGGCCCCTTTTACATCAACTTTAAAAGTCAACTGAAGGACATAGTCTTTGTACGAAACTGATGTTTTATAACTGAACTTGAATTGAAAGAATCCCCTAACAAAAAAACATAGTACAGTGATGCCATCGGATGGTAATTCAATGGTACTCTGATGCTAAATGATTACCATAGTCATATACTAAGGTATTTATACAGAACTCCAAGGTATTTTGAAGCATGCTGTGGTATTGGCACGGCAGACATGGTACTTCTGAGTGTGGATCTCGGAGAAGTGACATTAAGAATGTAACTATGCTGGTGCTGGTGACGTGTCAATCATGTTTTCAGATGTCACAATGCTGCAATTTTATTTGTTAACATTTCACCAGCTGAAGAAACTGAAGAAAAACACTTATGCAGGCTTAAAGATGATATGAAGAAAGTGAGAGACAGCAGCACACAGAGCTTGAATGTTAACAGCACACAGAGCTGGAATGTTTTGAAATTGAAGTGTGTCATAATTATTTTGTTTTGTTATGAGAAAAGGGGGGTGAGGCGAAAAAACAACAACCGTCAGAGGCCGAAGGACAGTTAAGGAATGATGAAAAAAGCAGAGAGAAAGAAATATAATAAACATCCCTAATGACACCAACCAAAACTTCTCTTGTCAATTGATTACTAATAAAATTGCATTTAATACTACTCAGTTTTGGATATGTAATACACTGTGTCATATGAAAAAGCAGTCAGAAACTGGACAGTTTCTTTAACATTATATATGCACAGTAAACACTGCTTTTAAAACCACCCTGTAACATTCTGCAGTTGCATTTCAGGTCAGCTGTAATAACCCGCAATTCATAGAGCGAGTGAGTCAAAGGCAGCTTAGTAAGGAATTAAGTTGACAGAGTGATTTGGTCTGATCGATTACGTATGTGTGCTTCATTCAAAATAATTCACATTCCAACTGGACGGCATACTATGGTCCACCTTTGTTTCTGAAAGGACAACGCAATAGTTAGTTTGGCGATTTTATTGGCTGACAATTGTTAAAATCGCTTTTTCTCCCTTTATTATTGTCTGTGGTGCTACAGATATGACACTGATGAGCCTCTCAAAGACGCTGCATTTTCTGACTAGTTCTAAAGCAAAACTCAGAAAAGATTCATGTGCCAATTACAAGAGGAAGTGAAATGTATGGAGGATTGTTTGGCCAGTGGGGCAGCTATAGAGATGAGTCTAATGCTGTCAGGAAATGTTTAGAGCAAAACAGAGGTACTTGTGCAAGTGTAACATTTGGAGTGGAAGGAGATCTCATTATGCAAGCACACAAGCCTGAAGCTCGTAAGCAGGAAGATTTCAGGGCTGATAAACAAGTGTAATAGTTTGTTAGGATACAAGATTACAAGCTTTAAACAACCTGAAGTGTTCATGACACGGCAGATTTCACAGGCTGATGTATGATAAAACATTTACAAACATCAGTGTTTTAGTTTTTCTTCCCAATTATTCAAATATTTCCACAACAACGTTTCTACTAAACCATGAAAAATGACTATTTTATGTAACAAAGTTTCCACATGTTGTTTATTCTCACTTTGAATTGTGTCTACAGATGAGACAGTCATGTCTGTATGAGTGTGAAGGTGATGTCATTGCAGTTCCTGCATTGCCAGCACAATCTCAATCTTATCTTTAGATTCAGCAGATAGGAGTCAACTATTCTGATTTAGAGATTAAAGGACAATTGGCTAAGCAGAAGAAAGCAACAGTTACAGAACTGATTTAGTTTAAGCACAAGAACCACATATGTGCAGCAAAGTCAGCGTAGTTTACTGGTGACTCACCTTAACAGTTTCATAATTGAGAAGGGAGTCGATCGCAGCGTTTCCTGCTTCATTATCTGCTTTGTTCATCTCTATCCTGAATCGTGTCCTGATCAGAGACATAGTGGATGATTAGTTAAAAGCTCCTGTGAAAATTCTGTGTTTTTTATGTGATATTCAATACTGTACCTCCATTGTGTAACAGCAATGGTGAATGCAGTGTATGCTGAGAGGGTACCCAGAGTGACCATAGCAAACTGACCCCCACATTTATAATACTGCAGAAAAACAAGCAAACAGCTGCGGGTTACTAAAAGAGTGATCATCAGCACCACACACATCATCCATCTTCATAAAACACAATCATATTCATTTTTACCCTGTGTTTAACATTTTCATCACTTGCCGTCTAATAAAGTTTTACAGACAGAGGCAAGTGCAATTAGCGCTAATATTTCTGACATTATTAATGACTGGGAAACCACAGTAACAATATTAATAATGTCTTGTTACATCTGCTAATAACATGTCTCCTGAGGTGAGGGGTCTCTGATTTTGATTTCAGACATTTTCTGGCATAAACTATTTATATATGTGAGTGTCATGGAACTAGATGTACATCCCATGACCTGTGTCACTGTTTGCTGACATCAGGCGGTTATATTCTAATGCAAGTATCGGGTTGCTGTGTCACATACACATCAGAATGCGTGTGGTCTAAATGTGTGATCTACACCTGTTTAGCACTGATTACAGGATATTTTGGTAACTATGACATACATGCATTGCGATTTTTGTGTGTCAATCCTCAAAACAATGCAATATTTCATGTTGTATAAAACATTGCAAAACGTCAGTGACACATATGGTCCAAAAATAACAGCTTTGCCACACTTTAAGGCAGGGGTTTTTCAAAAAATTGACTAGCCAGAAACCAGCCCTAAAATTATATTTTTAAATAAAATCTGTATTATTTATATTGTGCCCATCACTTACATAAGTTTTTCCTACAGTTTAATAAAATCATGCATTATATTTGTATTTGTAAGAGAGTTACCTGACAAGTATTATTTGGTGAGTGTTTATTTTGGACCCTATTGGTATGTTATACCAATAGAACATCACAATACTATTAACTTTACTGAAGAATTTGACTGCATATTAGCAGCGTTTTTTGATGTTCTCCTAACAGTAAGCATGTTAACACAAACTCAAACCTAAACTCCTAACCTAAAAGGACTGCAGCTAAAGTCCATTTGAAATGAAAATTTATAACAATTAAGATAACTGATTCCTGACTCACCAAAATGCTGCTGACAAGCAGCATCTCAAAGACAGTGGGGCCCAGGTTAAAGACCAGAGCACTGAGCACAAAGCTGATTCCTCGTGTGCCACGGTCAATGGCCTTGGACAGCGCTCCTGTCTGTTTGCTCAGGTGGAAGCCCAGGTCCAAGTTATGAAGATGAAGAAAGACGTTCTTAGCAATTCTTCTTATGGAGCTCTGAGCCACCTTCCCAAAGACAGCGTTTCTCAGCTCGTTAAAGAGCGCTGCTCCAGCACGAGACACACCATCTGAAAAAAACACACAAACACTTATTGCAGGGAAGTGTAAAGGAATTTCACAAAATCAGTGGCTTTTCTTTTACTATTTCCGTCCCTTATTACGGCTACTGAAGTTCACCAGTTTTAAAAAACTGTTCTATAAATTGAAGCTAAAATCACACTGACTTGTGGCTCCTTCAGAAAAATATTCTCTTAAATAACCTCAAATAAGCAAAGACGAAACCATCAGTTTGTGAAAACATTCAAGTAAATATACCAAGCATGAAACAACACAAATCTAAATCTCAAAATCACGAGAAGAAATAAGCCAACATAAGCTTGTGGAATAATGCTCTGAACCTCAATCTTCTGATCTTGGCTGTTGTGTCTTGTCTTGCAAACAAACAGTTGCCTAAGGTCCGCTCCACCTTGTTTGTTGTGTGTTGATGCGATCTACCTAGTCTCCTGTCCGATTAAACTTTCTCCTTCCCACTGAAATAGGCAGAGTTGTGTGACATTTGATCCAGGGGGCGTACTGAGGGCTGATTTTTAGGGCAGCACTGCCGGGCTACTGGCCTTTAAACTACACTGACACCAAAAAGATACTTTAGGTCAAAAAGTTCAACTTTGGTCTCATCTGACCAGAGCACCTTCTTCCACGTTAGCTGTGTCCCCTACATGGCTTGTGGCAAACCGCAAACGGAACTTCTTATGTCTTTCTTTTAACAATAGTTTTCTTCTTGCCACTCTTCCATAAAGGCCATATTTGTGGAGTACATGGCTTATAATTGTCCTGTGGACAGATTCTCCCACCTGAGCTGTGGATTTCTGCAGCTCCTCCAGAGTGACCATGAGCCTCTTGGCTGCTTCTCTGACCAGTGCTCTCCTTGCTCTGTCTGTCAGTTTAGGTGGACGGCCATGTCTTGGTAGGTTTGCAGTTGTGGCATACTTGTTCCATTTTTGGATGATGGATTGAACAGTGCTCCTTAAGTTGTTCAAAGCTTGAAATATTTTTTTATAACCTAACCCTGCTTTTAACTTCTCCACAACTTTATTCCTGACCTGTCTGGTGAGTTTCTTGGTCTTCATGATGCTGTTTGTTCACTAGTGTTCTCTAACAAACCACTGAGGCCTTCACAGAACAGGTGTATTTATACTGAGACTAAATTACACACAGGTGAACTCTATTAACTAATTAGGTAATCTCTGAAGGCAATTGATTGCACTGGATTTTATTTAGGGGTATCAGAGTACAGGGGGCTGAAAACAAATGCACACCACACTTTTTAGATTTTTATTTGCCTAAAATGTTTAAAACCATGTATCATTTTTGTTCCACTTCACAATTGTGCTACTTTGTGTTGGTCTATGACATAAAATCTTAATAAAATACATTTAAGTTTGTGGTTGTAAGGTGACAAAATGTGAAAAATTTCAAGGGGTATGAATACTTTTGCAAGGCACTGTAGCAATATTGACAAAACTTTGCTATTAGAAATGACATGCTTTTCAAAATGAAGTCAAACAGCTGCCAAGACAGAAGAAGCAAAACTTACAGCCAATCAAAATAGCTGTTGCCATAGTTGCCACAGTGTTTGGTGCATCATTTAGGTTCAACATTTGTCCTGACATCTGGTTCAAGCCGTCCACCGCATATTTAAACATGAAGGGCACCATCACATTGGTTATCTGGAGGAGAAACAAGAAGAAATTTTGATGTTTTGTTCCTGAGTGCAGTAATGAGCAGACTCTCTGAACTGGAGTACTGCATTAACCACAGGCTGGGTGTGCTCCTGCAGACATGTCTGTTAATGAGTTGCTTGATGCATCCACTGATGGAATTGAAATGGTTATTAAAGCTAATTAAAAGCTCACAGACAGCTGCTGGGCCATGCCAACACAGCACATTAGCTGCATGCCATTTCCCTTTAATTCAGCCCCACTTCACTTCACCCCTTTCATCGCATGTGGCTTTGATAGCCTGTAATGTTCTTTTAGCTGATGGTACACTTTCAATTTTCACAAGAAACTGACCTGAAACTTACTACAGCACACATGAAGACAAAAGGCAGTTTAATATAGGTTGAACATAGAGATTAAAAGCTTCTATGAACGTAAAGACTCTATGCTTCTTATTTTCATGGTATAAATAAGATATAATATACTGTTTGAAAACCTACATAAGCTTATATTAGGACTGGTTGCTTTGTGACATTATATTCCCGGCACTTTTTCCCTTCCCTTAACTATAATTACGGTAGTAATGTGCTTGACTGTTTAAAAAGATAAGTCTATTTCACTTGTCTATCTCAACTTGAAGTTAATGTCACAAGGCAAAATGTTAATGATCCTCAGACAAGCCTTATTTTTTCAGTAATAGGAGTGTAACTATATACCAATGCCACAGTTTGGGGCATATTACAGTTTAAGAGCCACAGTTTTATGTGATTCAGTTTATTGTGGGGGAAGGGTTCATGGCATGGCACCAGCAATGCTAAAGAACACTAGATTCACTTACACAGCTTACATGTCTCTATGATGTTCTGATGTTAAAATAAGGCTTATTCATGCTGGTTGCTAGGGTGCTGTAAATGGTTGCTAGGGCATGGCTGAGCAGTTTCCATGATGATAATTCAAGATGACTTATCAGTCTGAGCCAAAATGTTCACCTTTTTCAATAAAAAAGTCAACAGGGGTGGTTGCTAGGGTACTGTAACTGGTTGCTAAGGCATGGCTATGAAGTTGTATTACATTTGTTGCTGCTTGCTAAGATGAACAATATAAGCCCACTCCCAAGACTCTACGACATTCTGGTAAGGAGCTATGACGTCACTATATTAAGCCCAATGTTAAGTCTATGGAATTATCATGATAGCATCATGCTAAAACATGCTAGTATGTTCAGTATGCCACGAGAGCATTGCAGTACATACCATGGGTGATGTATTGCAGTTTTTTGTTTCAGTTTTAAATACTGTTACACACCTATTCATTAATAGTAGACGTTTCCACTATCACAGTGAGGTGCTGAATTTCACTTCACAGACAGATGAGATGACTTATTTGCTTACTTCACAAGCAAATAATGAAATTATTGAGAAGATCAAATAAAGAAAATATACTAACTACACAGTAACTTTCAAATGACTTCAAATGACACAAATGACTAGGTTTTCCCGGATTGTGGGCTTTTTATACGGTCATGTGTCAGAGCCCAAACACATGAAAATTCTGAACTAATGTTAAGAACAGATCATCTGCATTTAGAATATAACACCAGGTGACTGAAGGAAAATGTGTTATAGGAAACGACTCTGGTTATGAAATACTCTGAAATATACAACTAATAATGCGTGACAGAATGATTTAAGAATATTTATACACATGTAATAATAATACAAGAAACATGCTAATATTCTCACGCTGCCTTCAGAAGGGCATCAGTCTATAGAAGTGTAAAACATTTGATCAAGTCATGTGGTACCTTGGCTCCAGCGAGCAGGCTCAGTGATATGACCACTCGAGCGCGAAGGTCCGGTCGATCCCTCGGCCAAACATACATCATCATTGCTGCAAGAATCTTTGAAGAGTTCACTTCCTTTAGCTGGAAAGACAAATACAGACACATACAGTTATTTCTCACGTTTAATATCATCAGTTTTAATATCCATGAAACAGAAGCAATTAAAACATCAGAATATAGTATTTCATATAGTACTTCGCAAACGAAACAGCAGGGAGAGCAATATGGACATCCAACGTTATAAACATTGTTATTCCTAAAACATTTTAACTTCTTTGTAAGTCCTTATTTAATGCATGCTAGATTAGGTCTAAATGTTAGATCTAAATGTAAACCTAACTTAGAAATGTTAGGTCTACATCATGTTAGCAAGTTAGCATTTATCTCTATGTATTTTCACATTTAAGGGGTCAAAAGGTGTTTTGTTTTTTCCAGAGAAACCATCATAAAAATCTTGTTCTTATCTGTTGTTTTTCCTAGGATTATTAGGGCCCATGCACTAAAAGTGCAAAGGGAACTACCATTTTCTCTAGGATCATTATTTTTCTTTTTTCAAGGTTTTTGGGGCCTTTGGGTCCCTTAACATGCTTGGCACACAAGTCGGAATCGTCGACCATTAGGGCCGGGCAAAGGCTGGGCAGGGGGGCTTGGTAACACACCTGGTACAGTGCACAAAAAGATAGTACCTATATCATACATACACACATGCACCTGTACAAAACTTGGTACGTGTATCTGTGTACGTATGTTGACCCAAGTAACTTTTGCCCTGACAGCCCTTAGCTCCACCCAACAGAAACGCGGCCATTTTGGATTTCTGAAAAGCGCACTCCTCCTAGGGCTTTTTATGGGATTGTCAAACTTGGTCAACACCATGCCAATTAAAGACTTAAATATGGTGTTGCCATGGGGAAGCAGCAAAATTATGGTGATAAATGGAGAACAGAAAATCTCTATCTACAGCATGCATTGAGCGAATTATCAACAAATTAAAAAAAAAGTCAATCACCCCAGACTTCGGGGTCAAAATAACTGAGCTACAGCGTGTTTCTCCCTTTGACTAAAGTGGCGAGTTAATTTTGCCTACCAAACTTGTCACCAAATTTGTTACATGTATTGTTTTCAATCAAGCCGGACAACTTTTAAAATGACATTAGCCCCGCAAAACAGGAAGTCTGCCATTTTAGATTTTTCAATTCCAGCCTCTGAATTTTTAAAATTGAAAAAAGCACAGGCTGCTGCACAGACTGAAGGTCAGAGGTGCATTTCAAACAAACAGGTTTGAACAGCAGTCAGCAGAACAACAGACTCTCTCAAACTGCAGCAGGACACTGCATATTTAAAGGTCCGAGCACTAAAGATGCTGGAGCCCTATGGTGTTTTTTCTGATTTTCGTCCTTATTTTTCTGCTCTAATAGAGTATGGAAGTCAGAGAACGTAGGATGATCTTAAACATGCACCACTACTCATATAGTGGTGCTTTATAGTAAGTTTAATATACTTTTTGCCCAAAATCCATTCATGTATCATGTATCATTATTTGCTGCCACTTTAAAATAGACTAATTTGGGGTTCCCAAATTTCTTTGTGTAAATCAAGAAGACAATGACACTTTCAATTTGTTTACACAGTCAGTATACATTTGATGCATTAATGGTTTACAATAAGCTAAGTATTTGAAATCGAGGCTTCATGTTATATTTTGTTATACCCTTCATCAAAAGACTATACACACGTCTATCATTGCATGCTCAGCACTTCGTCATCTTAATCATAATATTCATAATAAGTCATAATATTAAAAAACGGGAACTACTGAACCACCACCAGCCAGAGAGTGGAAGAAAAACCTTCTAATAGTCTTTTTAGTGGTCATTTCTAAGATTACTTATTTCTTTCTGTATATTGTATGTGACCATCTGGTGTTTTCATAATTTCAGAATAATATTGTCACCAGTCATCAGAACTAATAATGCCACTACCCAAAACCTCAATTCGAGTAAATCACTTACGTACGCCACAAACTAGAAATTTGGACAGAATAGCAGCAAAACGTGCAGTAATTTGTAACATAAATCCTGCAGATTAAACAGTATTAGAAAAAATAGATTAAATTGATCAAAAATGAAGTGCTTTTCCCCCAGGAATTTAACTGTGAGTCATATTCCTGAAAACAGAATATTTAACAAGAAAATGTAGAGGGGATTCAGTTTTGTCTGCTCATAACTAAATGGATGTTGAAAAAAAGGAGCCTTGAAATTAACATCTCTCAATACAGACTACAACCATAGTACACATTTCAGAAACACACTCACCACGTTTTTGGGATCTGCGTTCAGCCCTCCTCCCGCATGTCCATGCCAGCAGTGTCTCTTTGGAACCTGGAAATGCTGAAATACATCAACTCAAATAAGAATAACAATACCATTATTCTTATACACGAGCCATTCGCGCGCTACAGGTTTTTTATTTTGCCAATAAAAAAGGTGTGTTCAGCGACCGTAAGGATATTTAAACTGTCCGCTTACTCTAGTAACTCAGGAGAAGTGATTAGTCAGCAAGAGACAACAGTAGCGTGTAAGTCAATGCTTAGCTTAATTAGTTTATCTGGTTTACCTTGTTTCACTTGTGTTGATTAGTACCTGTTGATATTTCAGAGTTGTTTGGTCTGTTTCTATGTATAGGACTGTACTGTATTGAAACGTCTGTTCGTGCAGCTATACTAATAAGAAGCGTGTGCATATAAGATTCTAGTTCCATTGCTCGTTAAAACATTTTTACACTTGTAAATGCTGTAGCGCAGTATCGATCCAAGCCATTCACACACAATAGGCTTTTTTCTTTTGCTAATTAAATAGGCATGTTCAGCTGTATATAGTGGCTTGCAAAAGTATTCATACCCCTTGAACTTTTCCACATTTTGTCACATTGCAACCACAAACTTAAATGTTTCTTATTAAGACTTTATGTAATAGACCAAAACAAAGTAGCACATTATTGTGAAGTGGAACAGCAATTTTCAAGTCTTGTCACAGATGCTCAATAGGATTTAGGTCTGGACTTTGACTGGGCCATTATAACACATTAATGTTCTTTAATCCAAAACATTCCATTGTAGCTCTGGCTGTATGTTTATGGTCATTGTCTTGCTGTATTTAGCTCCATCCATCTTCCCATCAACTCTGACCAGCTTCCGTGTCCCTGCTGAAGAAAAGCACCCCACAGCATGATGCTGCCACCACCATGTTTCACAGTGGGGATGGTGTGTTCAGGGTGATGAGTAGTGTTACTTTTCTGCCACACATAACGCATTGCATTTAGGCCAAAATGTTCAACATCTGACCAGAGCACATTCTCCCATATGTTTGCTGTGTCCCCTACATGGCTTGTGGCAAACTGCAAACTGGACTTATGTCTTTTTTTCAACAATGGCTTTCCTTTTGCCACTCTTTCATAAAGGCCAGGTTTGTTGGGTACACGACTTATAGTTGTTCTGTGGACAGATTCTCCCACCTGAGCTGTGGATTTCTGCAGCTCCTCCAGTGACCATGGGCCTCTTGGCTGCTTCTCTGACCAGTGCTCTCCTTGCTCTGTCTGTCAGTTTAGGTGGACGGCCATGTCTTGGTAGGTTTGCATTGGTGGCATACTTGTTCCATTTTTGGATGATGGATTGAACAGTGCTCCTTGAGATGTTTAAAGCTTGGGATATTTTCTTATAACCTAACCCTGCTTTTAACTTTTTCACAACTTATCCCTGACGTGTCGGGTGAGTTCCTTGGTCTTCATGATGCTGTTTGTTCACTAGTGTTCTCTAACAAACCACTGAGGCCTTCACAGAACAGGTATATTTATACTGAGACTAAATTACACACAGGTGGACTCTATTAACTAATTAGGTGACTTCTGAAGACAATTGATTGCACTGGAATTTATTTAGGGGTATCAGAGTACAAAAGCACCTCACAAATGCTCAATACAAATGCACCTCACACTTTTCAGATTTTTATTGCTTAAAATTCTGAAAACCGTATATCATTTTCGTTTCACTTCACAATTATGTGCTACTTTGTGTTGGTCTATCACATAAAATCTCAATAAAATACATTTAAGTCTGTGGTTGTAAAGTGACAAAACATGAAAAAGTTCAAGGGGTGTGAATACCTTTGCAAGGCACTGTATCCATCTCCCCACATGCAACACACCTACACCTCTGTTAGTTTTATTCAGGCGTAACCTATCTCCAAATACCCTCTCCCTTGCAGTCGCATCNGCGCAACACTAACATCCTGTCTAGACGACCTCTGCCCTCTCCCCTCCAGGCAAGCTCGCTCTACCCTTTCCTAACCCAGGCTGTCTGAAGTCCTGCATAAACACTGTGAGAGAAAATGGCAAGAAACCAGTGAGCCTGCTGACCTCTTTAAGTATCAGTCATTACTCTCCTCCTCCACTGATGTCCACTCTGCTAAAACCACAGATTACACCACCCAGGTCAGCGATACAACTGATGCTTGCAAGCTCTTCAGGACCTTGAACTCCCTCCTGTGTCCTCCTCCACCCTCCTTATCAGCGGAACACTTTGCAGAATTTTTCACAAACAAAATAATAGCCATAAGCAGCCAATTTACACCACCACCATCTGCAACACCTGACCCACCGACACCCAAATCCTATTACTATTACTACAAATCTTTTACTAACAACTACAGACCTGTCTCACTCCTCCCGATCATAGCGAAAACACTTAAACAAGCTGTTTTCAACCAGACAACATCTTTCCTCTCACAGAACAACTGACTCACTAATATGCAGTCTGGATTCAAAAGCAACCACTCCACTGAGACTGTGCTATTGTCAGTCACAGAAGCCTTGAGGATTGTAAAGGTGGAGTGCAAATCCTCCATACTAATGCTACTAGATGTGTCTGCAGTCTTTGACACGGTCATCACCAGATACTTCTTAACACTCTGTCCTCGCTGGGAATCCAAGGAACTGCACTCCAATGGTTTCAGTCCTACCTCTCGGATAGATTCTTCAGGATGTCATGGAGAGGTGAGCTGTCCAAACCACATCATATGGTCACAGGGGTCCCTCAAGGACCAGTCCTAGGACCCTTTCTATTTTCCATCTACACAACATTATTAGGTATTCCCTTATCACTGCTACACTGATGACACCCAGATCTACTTCTTCTTCCACCCTAATAACCACACAGTAACGGATCACCTGTCTGACAGACATTCTTATGGGATGACACAACACCACCTACAACTCAACCTAGCCAAAACTGAACTTCTTGTCTTTCCAGCGCACCCTTCTATCACACACAAATTCACAGTTCAGCTAGGCTCTACAACCTTAACACCAACAAGGACAGCCAGAAACCTTGGGGTTGTCGTTGATGACCAGATGTCATTTTCTGATCACATTGCCAAAACAACACGATCATGTAGATTCACCTTATACAACATTAGGAAAATCCAGCCTTATCTAACTGAACATGCAACACAGCTCTTTGTCCAGGCCCTTGTCATTTCTAGGCTGGACTACTGCAATGCTCTGTTGGCCGGCCTTCCAACAAGGACACTCAAACCACTACAAATGATTCAAAACGCAGCAGTTCGTCTGGTCTTCAAAAAGCCCATGTCACACCTCTCCTTATTTCTCTTCACTGGTTACCAGTTACCGCAGGCATCAAATAAAAAATTTTAATCCTCACATACAAAACCATCACCGGCTCTGCACCAACTTACCTTAAACTCATACACATTTACACCCCTTCCAGATCCCTACGGTCAGCAAATGAACGTCGCCTTGTTATACCCTCTTATAAAGGCACACAACTTCTAGCACCACCACCAGTTCAGAGTTTCACTTGTGTTTATGCTAATAATTTTTTACTTCTAAATCGCAGAAACAAAATTATTTTTCTCTCTAAATACTTGGCTCATGCCATTTCGAGTGTTGGCCATTTTGCAAAAATGCAGTATCTTACAAACCCAGTTGAGTATCATTAAAAAACGGTTTATTTGGACTATGCTCTGAGAGTACCTGCAAAGGTTGGGGCCAGCACCTCAGAGTGGTCAAAAGGCATAACAAAATTCATGAAACATATAATATTTGATTAATTCACCTGATCGTCAAATGTCTGCTGTCTACAGATTTCTTGGCTCATGCCATGTACAGCGATACCAAATTTGTCATTATCAACCATATTTCCTGACGGACATTTTAAGTTAAACCTAACTTAAAATGTCCTACTTTTTTAAACCTACTTTTTGAAACTCCTAGGCAGTATGTCCAATGTGCACAAAATTGACATGTGCATCATTTAGGGATACTTTAGACAAATCCTTTGTAACTCATGAACATGAAACTTTGCACATATCATTGTGACCACATCCTTACTGCCTCATTCAAATTTAACCACCTATTGGTCAAATATTATAAATTATAAACTTAAACCACTTGTAAATGGATAAAGTTTTCCTAAACTCTTCATCAGTGTTGTCCACTTCACTTTGTACCCATGGTGGGCTTGACCCAATAGTTGCTGCTTGCAACTATATTTACATTTGATATTTTCTGATACCTCGATTCTCACAAATTAATCAGTTAAATGAAATAAAAAAAACTAACAGAATTTCTTAACCAATATTTGAATGTCACTTACTTTGATGGCACTCAGAATCAGCTGACTTCTGCTGCTGGCCCATGTTGAAGCCAGGTTTGGGCTTACCTGAAAAAGGAGAGGTTTTAAACTGGTCCTTTTAATCAGTGGACTTTGGTCATCATAACATGTTTTTAAAAGCAGAATACATTAACATATGAAAAGCATATGCTAAGTCATTTATGACTTGCCTGCTACCTTCAGTAAGATTATGGCAAATCAAATTCTGGCAAATGGCAAATCAACACTTTAAATCAGACCAGGCCACTAAAAAGTCTCACTTCTAAACATAAACCAGTAATTAGCCAGTAATTAAAACTTACTGACCACCTACCATTACAATTACAACCAAGTCAGTAAGTTTGTCAGTTTAACCGTGAACAAGTAAAAAAGAACGGATGCACGATATATTATCGGCCACCATATCGGAATCGGACAATAAATGCAATTTTTTTTCTGTTATTTGGTATCGGCCCTTTAAGAAAATTTGTCTGATACCTACCTAAACCGAAAAATTATGTATTATTTCCTTCAGAGACACTTCAGATTCACGTGTTTTGAAATGCTTCAAATATAATTGAAATCACTTTGAAAAGAACAATACACTTAAGTGCAACATGTAAAGGGAAAGTCTGTTATAAAGGCTACATAAAATTATAATGTGAACATTACTGTAAATAATGCTCTTTGTGCACCATGTTTTGTGCGTGCGTCCACAATGGAGCTACACCTCCATGACAGTTTAGTTTGCTTGTGCATGTGTCTTTTTGTGCATATGTAAGTTGTTATATTATGTTTATGTTCTATAAATATCTGATTCTCATATAGCCTGATTAAACTGCTATGTTAAACATTTCAGTTTACCGGTGTTCATTCAGCTATTCAGCTGCAGCTCAAACAGCAATGCTGCTATTTAAAAAAGCGGTATGAATTTGTTACTTTTTTACAAAATCATTGATCCATTATTAATAATAACCACCACTTTTATTAGTCTCTTATTATTTTCATTAACAATATGGTTTAGTAATTAAAATCATTTCATTATTTTCCGTTCAGAGGCTATTCTGCTTTATTGATCCATGGCACATTGCATTTTGATTCTTTACTTTTCCAATGACTTGTTTGCATTATTTATGCATCATTTTATTTATTTGTAAGACCTTTTCATGATGAAACTTGGTAATAGGAAAGTAAAATTATGTTTAAAACGTGTTAAAACTAGACTGCTTATGTTGAAGTGTTTGGGATGTTGATTTTAACGAGACCTTTTTTGTAATCAGGCTCTCAAAAAGTTTATAAAAAATCTGAATATAGATTTATTGGCCAACATATCGGTTTTCAAAAATAAAGAATTAACGGTTATATTATCGGCCAAAATTTGTATATCAGGGCATCCCTAAAAAAAAGGAACCATGTTAAAGTGAACAAAGTAAAGTAAACAAGTAATGATTAATGAAAGTAATGAGTAATGAAAGTAAACAAAGATAAATGGTTCACGCAAAACTTGGGTTAAACACTTTCAATTACGTAAACAACCATAATAGTTTTGAAAACACCATGAAACTTATTGTGCTTGAGACTCATAACAGAGTAGCTGATCACGTCCTATGGGTAAGATTAGTGTTATCTATATACACAGACTGTAGTATTCAGTATATCACATGACAGTAGAGTTAGCTCCAAATATACCATTAGAAGCTAAAACACGTCTTGCAGTTCAACTAAAACCAGACGAACAAAGTAAGTTACAAATTGTAAGAGAATAAATTGAATTTGCTAGTAGGTATTATTTAACGTTGCATTCGGCCTTGGCAAACTAAAACGCACAATACGATACCGAAGATCCAGCACAGCAGAAATACCTTCAGTACTGTGCACAGACACAGAGCTGTATCACTTTTACACAACAGTGACACTTCATTAGTCACGGCAAGCACTTTCTACACTACAAAAAGTACCAGTATGGAATAACAGTTAGCAGACATCTAGGTAAATAAAATCCAGACTGAAGGTGTGTGAATAGTTTGCTGTATTTGACAGTGAACTATAACTTTCGGTGTTATTTCATGTCCTTGCGTGATGTGTGTTAGGACACTCCTTAATATACCTGATATGTGCTCTGGTGCTTCCAATTATTCGCCGCTTTGTGCTCGTGATTGCTCCAGCTGTAAAAAGCGCTGCTCTGCTGTAGTAACAGCGACAATTTTCGCCTTTGAGCGTTAAAGCCACATTTCATCGGGGACAAGAGCGGCGCCATGCTGCAAAGAAGGCTACCGACGTGACGTCATGCGTGACATCATTTCCGACCATAAGCCTGTTTAGCTAACAGCAATAAAGACGAGACATTTCTCAATATTAAGAACATAAAGTTTGACTAAATAGTACGAACTCTAGACAACAGATTTTCGGCGACAATTCAATAGCATCTGGACGGAATTGACATGAATATTCATGATTTCGTGTTAAAGCGCCACCGAAAATATTGGTGCAGCGCTCCTCGGATCAGTTTTCAGAATGATAGTTCTGCATCACCATCGAGAAAAGTTAAGCATGTATTGTTACTGTTAATTTATACACAATAGTTTGTAGATTGTGTCGTTTGTTAGGTTTATTTTAAATCTGCAATCTGTAACTTGCCTCTATCGCCATTTCCTTTCAAAATATAAACTGTTTAAAGTTACTACGAAGTTATTTTCTACATGGAAGACGTTTAAAGTCACCATGGTATCGAAATTTACTATTCATGTTTTATGGATTTTTTAAGTATTATAAATGTTTTTTTATTCATGTGACTTCAAGAATCAGAATCAGAAAGAGCTTTATTGCCAAGTATGCTTGTGCATACAAGGAATTTGTTTCAGTGTTATTAGCCTCCAGTACACAGAGACAACAACGCACAGACAATACAAATAAGGGAATAAGAAAAATACAAATCTGAGTGGCAGATCTTCACTGATGACATAATAGCAGATCTTCACTGATGACGTCAGTCTGACAGCTTGGCCAGAGCCATAATTAAACACTTACCTCTAATGGTTAGTCAGCTTTGAAACGCCTTCTTTTTTAGACAATTCTCAGTGGAAAAAACACCTTTATTTTTTGTTTCACTTTACGTCAGAACACTGACCTTTTAATATATTTTCATCAGTATAAAGCACCAATGCTTATTTTTCTAGTACAAATTATATTGTTCCAATCCCACCACTTCTTTCGGAAAAAGCCATATTTTGTTCGTGTATTACATTATCACAAATGTTTCCAAGTATTCCCAATTTTAAATAGTGCTCAGTCACTGCGTTATTATAGGTTTCCGCTTGTATCGCCATAGAAACCATGGCAAGACAGTGACTCTTATGATAAAATGCAGTAGTAGTTGTAGCATCTGTCAGGCCCTCTGATAAAGTGAAAGTGACATTTTTCAGGTATGGTAATCCATACCCGAAATGTGACCCTTTGCATTTAACCCATACCAGTGAGAAGTGAACACAAACACAAAGCAGTGTGCAAAACTTTAGTGACTGGGGAGCAACTGAGGTGTCTTGGTCAAAGTTTCCTGCCAGCAGTGGGAATCAAGCCTGCGACTTTTGGTTTACAACTCTAACCATTAAGCCACGACTGCCCTGTTGTTGTTTCACACAGTCATCATTGACCACAAATTATTTGTTTTCATTTGCAGCAGGTTCTGTTGCCAAATATAACTCCAAGAAACGTAGGTGTGGGTTTTGTCATTTATGTCCTGTTTATGTAGTAGTGTTGTTTTTTACACTGTTAACGTTTACATGGTCTGTACTTAAACTGTTCTGTGTGTTAGATGGGCCATGTCTGTTCTGTAGACTGTCATATGTACCTATAATCTTGTATCTTGCTTGTATCAGTATATGCCTTAGTACAGCACTGCAGTCTAGTGGATTCATTTCCAATCCCCGATTTAATGCAAGGAACACAGAAATAGTGATACTAGATAGTCAGAATTAATAGCATAATCAGTTGTTTTAATGGGTGTACAAAGATCACCAATTAAGATTCGGTCACTTCTTGATATTAAATAATCTAACAACTTTCAATTTCAAACATACATTGAACCATTAAAGAAACATTGGCATGTAATGATTTTAACACACAGTGAATATGTACCTAAAAAAGGTTTGGTAGTATACAATAAAAATAAAGCAACGATCACCCTGGATTAAGTTGAGTACAAATAAGTATTAGCTAAAGAGGATCCTCAGAAGTGAGAACCATTTGACAGGCATAATGTATACAATTATAGTATCTGATGAGGGCCGCATATACAGGACAATAAAGCAACTTTAAAACAGTGAAGAACACATGGACAAAAATGTTAAGTATTGCCCAACCACTCAGAATACAATAACATCCTTATTACTATGCAATAATATGTCATACCGTATCTATCCCACAAGTATTCCTGTTACCCCAGAAAAAAACAAGGTTATTGTCTAGGTTATTGTGAAACACATCTCATACTGTTTTTTTTACACATGAGGAGACTACTAAGCCATAATCAATACTGTTCTCAGTAGCTCCCAATTATATATAGAGGTAAGAAATGTTTATATTGCATCGCAATGCAAAGAAAAACATACTGCTCTCTGTTGACCAGAGGAATACAGTCACAATTACAGTTTTATTTTTTATCTGTTCACAATATAGTACTTTGTTGCATTACTGTAATATGAATTGAGGGTAGGAGGTTTTCCTCATGAAACCAATGCCACACTACAAAATATCTTCAAGGCAGGGTAGGTGATTTGAAAAGTGACCCAAAGTGAGGGTGGGTTCTTATGCTTTACAAGCTAGCCTCTCCAAAATTGCCTTCCCTGCCTCTATTGGTCCTAAAATTTAAAGCAAAATTTATTTTATTTTTTGATTTGGGGCTGACTTAGTGACAGCACAGCGAACAGCAATTAAGTGCCTTCTAAAAACACATCCAACACTGGAGGCTGCTGTACTGTATTTTATGACCATTATATTTAAGGTGTTGTCTCATCAAAGCATTATAATACACCTTCCAACAGGTCTACATCATCTGACAATGTTACTGATTGTCCTGTGGCATTCCTTTGAATTAAAGATTAAATATATATTTGTTAACATTTATCACAGAAAAATTCAGTGTCCTCTATATATTACTGACTCCCAAAAACATGCTTTTCTGGAATGATCTGGAATTGGAATGCAGTCATCACATTCAACAATTGGTGCTTTTCTTAAACCATCTGGATGTTTATGTCTGAAGCAAAGGAAAGTGTCCCACTAATAACATAAAATAATCATGTTAGTGTAAGAATCTTTTTCGCTTGACTGTCAATAAACTAGGTTTTCTGAAGAAATGTCATTGATGCTCTCCTGTGAAAAAAAACTGCCACAATGCTAGGGTGTCATGGTGCTTGCCAGGGCATTGCTACAGTATGTAATTAATAAGATGTTCTGAGTGGTTGTTTGCATATTGCTATATGGTTATGGCTATGTGGTTGCTTATGGGCCCAATTCAAAAGAACCCATCCCCAAGTCTTGATGATATTCTGACTCAGTTAAACTAAAGTTTAATATTTAGGTTTCTGGTTGGCTTACATCATCCAATAATAAGTAGTAGTAAGAGTGATAAATGTATAAGCAAACAATACTCACTAAAATGCACTAAAATGGTCTTTATGATTCAGTCCTGATATTGACTGGGGGGCTGTTCTCATCTGAAACAAACATTTATTGGCAATGAGCAACTGCTTTAAATCCCAGCATCATAGCATATTAAAGTGAAATCATGTATATTATATAACAACATAAATATAACAATCTGTTTCAAATGATTAAATTTAAAATTATTTCCATACAATTGTGCATTGTTCAAAAGCTTAACAGAAAACTGATTTTAGAACCATTTGAAACAAAGGTAAACAAAAATGATAAACATGAAAATCATCAAATACATAGAATACATACCATTATTGTACATTTTCATGACGTACATTAGCATTACTAACTGTAAAAATAAATGTCTATATGATTATAATGGGATTGTTATATTTGTGGCACTAATAAGCAAGGTCTCTGTTTTACAGTGAATGCAAAAACAGACATACTGATTACAGCCTGATCCTATGGCCATGAAAAATCTAAAATTTCTAAATAATAAGACAAATGGAACAATGACTAAATCAATGACAACTGCATCAAACATTTCAAGAAGTTAATACAAGTGAAAACTACCTGCCATTACATCCAAAGGTTATCTGATAGATACATTCATTTTTTGATCATGGACCTAATGTGCGTAAGACTCTTGTCCAGTACTGTATATATAACCAGCAAACGGCCATCGCTTTAGCTTATGATCTTGTGGCATTTGCGTTGCTGTCCATATGGGGTTGGGGGTGTGCAGGGGGTGTGCATGGTTGGGGGTGTGCAGAACACTCGAATGTCACCCAAAATATTTTTATTTGTGTTCTGAAGATTAACAAAGGTCTTACATTTGTGGAACAACATAAGAGTAAGTTATAACAGAAATTTTCATTTTTGAGTGAATCTCTTTAATGTGCGTGCTTTACTTAAGAGGATGTCAATATTATCTGTACTCTCGTCCTCTTCGGGCCTATTGTTAATGTAAAACTATATTTTGGTAATATAGCTAAGTAGGAGTGGTTTGTATTTAAATGTGGATTCCATGCCTGCAAAACATTTTAATTAAATACTGATAACTAATCAATATTAAATCAAAATCAAATCAAAACCATATAAATAAGAATTAAATCACCAAATTTGTCAAAATACCCAACCCTAGTTGTGATTGAGCTCTGTTAATTCACGTGATGTCTCACCTGCACACTCATCTGATCCACCGTCCTCCACCCAATTCTCCTCATTGGCCAGTAAAGGGTTTTCAGACTCACGCAAAGTCCTCAGAGGAAAATAGTGTCCATCACCTTCACTGTGATATGGAGACAGAAACCCACGCAACACATGAAAAATAATCTTACTGCACTGGCTGCTTAATGCACTGGATTTATGTAGGAATTCCTTTATTTTACTAGTAAAATATAAAAACTGTAGTGATCTTCACACTGGCACCAAGGGTGTAGGATGCCATACACAGGACGCTAGAGGCGTTGCCTCAAGTGTGTGTGTATGTCAGGTGACCACTTCCTCCATTTACCTCGGAGCACCAGCTAAGGAATTTCACCTTAACAGTAAAATTGATCCAAATGGATCATACAATAAGAAAATTATGGAAATTGGAGAAAGTGAATCACCTAATTTATCTGAAGGATTTTGTGAGATTCAGGTAACTTGTAGAGCCTCTGATTACCAACACAAGACAGACACAAGTACAGTTAAGAAAAAAGGGATTTATTGAATCAAAACTATGAGGGTAAATAGAACTACTGGATAAATGAAGAATAGAAAATA
>JAZGTJ010004029.1:0-32574 GCA_036877575.1 Botia almorhae
AAAAAAATCACAGCTTACATGCAGCAGTTTATTCTTATCTGTGAGTAATTCTTGCACTTAAGAAAAGTAAATATGTATAATTACTATTGAATACAATTGATTGCGCTATAGTCATCCACAGTTTATGTGCGTTTACTCTTACCAACAGATAGGGACTTCCGTTGAGCACGCCGCCTATTACTATATCGGAAGAAGCCATCGCACCTGTGGGTGACAAGCCAAATCCTATATATCCATTCGTTTCCACTTCTGCTTCAAACGTTATCGTTGACTCGTCAAATTTCCACTTTATGTTGTATCTTCCATCCGCATCTAAGGCAGCAGAATGAGCAAATCCTGTCCTTTGTGAGCGCGCTGAGCAAACCATTGAAGTTAAGAAAACTATAGCGCAAAGAAACTTGTATTTAGACATGACGTTAAGAGCTTAAGCGAATAATACCCACGGAATTGAAGGACGCCTTTTATCCATAGAGCAGTTAATGGAAATATGTAACTTCCGAGGGCAAGAGTGTTTGTTTGCTTTGGTGTATTGGAGGGCTCCTTTCAGCCGCTCGTAGCCTCCCACCGCTGAACTGTTGAAACTTGTGTTATGTCCTTTTAATGTGAAATATATGTAGACGATTGACCTAAACACCGTACTGTAGTCTACCTACAAGCGAGCGACGCGACACGACAAAAACGCGCACTTTATCTACGCGTACTATCAAGTTGTCTACGTTTGACATGTTACCACACAATGCCGAATTGTGCTCTCATTATAAAAAACAGCTTCTGCAGTCAATTATAGAGCCGTTAGCAATGAACTTATTAATCTGTTTAAAGCATCTTATTTTTTCCTGCCATTAATGACAAATTGAAATCCACCATAAGGACATGTTAGGATCAGTAACTGAGATTAAAAGTTTTATTGTGCCCTGTTAAACGTTTCTTTAACGTCAATCACATCATTACTATATTTATGTCAGTTAGTAAAAAACAAACTTGAGCCCATGAATAGGAGGAATGTGTTTTTCTCTCTAAATAAACTGCCATGTCATGTTAGCTGTCCATAATAAATATTTATATCTGAAAATATCGAAAATCCTTTGTGTTTATAAATCCTTTGAGTCATTGCATGAAATGATTTGTAAGCTTTAACAATACAAAGAGGCAAGCAACAGCTGTACGTCATTCTGAAACAAATACAGAAACCATGTGGTTCACAGTGATTTATTCTAACTAATTAGTTTATTAATTACAGTGTTGTGTGTTTGGTACTAGAGTAGTGGGTAGATAAAGAGAGCCAAAAAAAGAGAGCCATGGTGTGTCAGAGAGCCAAACTATAATGTAGTTGTTTGTAAGGTGCAAGAATTCAACCTCTGGATTATTTTTAGTTCTTTAGTTATTAAATTCACCACAATACAAAAGTTCAAAACTTGTTTCCCTTTGAAGGGTGTAAAGACCATTATTACCAATGTAAATTATGTCAATAATAGTAATTGTGTAATAATACATGAGAACAGTGTGCAACAAAGGCCCTATTCTGTTCTATTCTATTCTATTCCATTCTATTCAATTCTATTAATGTGGTTCTGCATTTATGATTACTTCCTGCCCTCTAGTGGTGGAACTGCGCATTTTTTTATTGTGGCAATAATATATGGTCACAAATCTATTTAGCCACATACTGTATCCAGTCATTCATTAAATCTTATTCCGAGACATTTTAATTGATTCCAAAATACATTATATAAAACTTCAAATTTCACCATTTCTAGAAATAGTAGTTCTAGAACTGCAGGTATAATGTGCAATATTAGAAAGGTAGAGATTTTACGTTAACAATATAATGATGTTGTATTCTTGTAGTTCTGCAAGATTCGCATTGCGTCAAGATTTTGGTTTGATTCCCAGGAAACACACGTACTGATAAAAATGTATACATTGAATGCGCTTGTAAGCTACTTTAGATAAAAGCATTTGCCAAATGCATAAATAAAATTGCAAATTCATAAAATTTATGTACAGTACAGAGTGAAAAATTATTTCATACATTTATTTACGCTATGAGGAGTTCAGCGCGTTTGATTTCCTTTGTTGTATTAAACGGTTTTGACATTAAATGGTAAGGTAGAATGTAAAGTGTATCTTTGCTCGATATTTTTATATTAGAAATGCACTCTTGGAAACTTTAAGAGAGTTCAGTATATATTAAATATGAAATGCATAGGCTATATTATGTAAGGCTATATTATATAAACGTTCAAGCTGTATTATATTAGTCATGTAGTTTCATCTCAAAACACAAGAGGACAGTAGAGTACAAAGATTAACTGAATGGTATAATTTTGTATTGGCAATTTTAGTTTAAAAAATGAAGCTATACTGAAGAAAAATAAATAATATTATAAATATTTATTAAATAATAAATAAATGCGTACTGGGAACTGTTAAAGAAAAGACAGCAAAACTGCTGCTACTGTGTGTTGGAAATGTTGGGAATACAAGCAATTAAAATTAAATATATATTTTATAATATAAAAAAATATTTATTTTAGGTGCAATACAGGTTTATCAAGTATTTTATAATTTTATTGATTACATTATTTTTTGTTTTTAAACATGATGTCTTATCACCATATCTCTATAGCCTTCCTGTAGCTTAGTGGTTAGTGCATGGCCTTAACAACACCAAGGTCATGGGTTCAATCCCAGGGATTGCACAAATTGCTTTTTTCTGAAGATGCAGAACACCTCTACTTAGTTTCAAAGATAAAAAACTCTTCCTTAATGTTCTCTTTGAGAATATAAAGGATCTGCTCTTCAGGTGATGTAGCTCTCTTCTGTGGAGGCCTCCAGCAGTATTAAAAGCTTCTTTATTGACCCATATACCCATATATAAAGCAAAAGGAGATTTACAACAAATGGATTCCCTTACAGTCACATATAATATACTGCATTCCCTTGATTTCAGAAGCTTGTGCCGAGTTAAACTGTTGATAATAACTTCTGACTACACAGCTTTCAGTATCTAATCTGTTGCATTGAGGACATTTAGCCGTCACTGGTTGCAGCTGCACACACTGATTCTATTTGTAAGTTAACCAAACCTTGTACAATAAGCATATGGAATACACATTTTCACACTGTAGAAAAAGTAAGTAGGTACAGGACAGGCCTATTTGCAGTAGTGGAGTCGTATGCAGTAGTGAATGTAGTCAAAAATGTTTCAAAAACATTTCTGAATACATAACACCAAGTCAGCACACTCTTTGAGTTGTTTTAAATAGAAATGACTGTATTGTTCTGTGTTTGAAATAAAGAAATTTTAGTAAAACAAGACCTCTCTTTCACAAGAGCATGTATACATCAAAAACTGTATCTGGTAAGCAAAAAAAAAAAACTAAAGTGTTTTGTTTTGTACTTTCATAAAGGGAAAAGTATCTCCACATGTGCATAATAACTAGTAGCCTAAAAAAACTATTATAAAATTAAATGGATAGATTTTAAGCACACACACACAAACACATTTACTTATCTATCTGTGGACATTCTATAGACTTTTATTGTTTTTATACAAAGTTAGTTATAAACAGTTTCACCTAATCCTAACCCACATTCTAATCCTAACCCTAACAGAAAACTTTTTTTACAATTAAAAAAACTTCATTACTATATTTTTATAGTGCTTTTACATCTGAGGAACTTCCAAGAGGAGTTTTGACTTTTGGGTACACATTTGTTCCCAGTATATATTGTTATTATAAGTAAACCAGTGTGCCCACCCACACACACAAACACACAATGCACCTCCCGTACCGCTGACTCCGAGACATACAGACAGATGCTGTGTGGACCATTCAAAAGGTCTCTGAGGGCAGCCAAGCCTCTCTAAACATGCTTCCTCTCCATGTGTCTTTCCATTCTGGTGAATCTTTCTGTCTGTTTTTGGCTCTGTCTCACACTCTCTGCTCTCCCAGTCTCTCCTCTTGCTGTTTCTGTCTCTCTGATGCTTTCCAGTCTGTCTGCATTACTGTCTTTCCTCCCAGTCTCTCTCTCTCACCCCCTCTGATTAACCTTAGGCCCCTGCTGAGCTGACTGCCAGACGGAGCCATTTAATTTTCACTCGGATCCTTTTCATTTCTCTCCTCCAGGCAGATCCCTCCGTCACCTCAGAGTGGATAAAATACGGGCAGCTTTCAGAGCGACACTCTCGCTGCAAGAAGAGACTCATGGAAGAAAAGTCACACAGCTCTCGTATGGGAAATCTGAGCTATGCGTGAACTTTTTTAATGTTGCCGTCTTTTGATGTGAGCTTCTGTTGTTTTAATGTTCAACTCATTTCATTTACCATCTGTTTCATCATATATCATTAAAAAAACTAAATATATTTGTGTGCCCATTTTTTACCCTGTGAGACTCCTAAGTGTCTATGATATGGGCTAAAGAAGAGAAAAAAATACATTAACAGTTATTTTAGTAGTCTTAAAATGACATTTTTGCAATAAAATATCAAAAAAGATCTATTTTCCATCTGTGCGTTCTTACATTAGCCCTATTCACAAAGTGGGAAATCTGAACAGGGTTTTTTTGCAGATTAGGTTGAGCTGCTTTAGTGAGTGTGTGTATAAAAGTTTAGTGAAGTGCAGTTTGTGCTGTGTTCACCTAGCAATATTACCCGGGTCTTAAATAAGCGGGTAACAGTCAAAGGTTTGCATTTTATGCAGCATTAAACTTATATGAGTGTGTCAGTTCTGTACAAATTGCCAGTACTGCTATTGTATTTCTTATATAAAAAGAAAACGTTCTGCAATTGAAAACATATTTTGTCCATTAGATACAATACATTTGTGGCCATTAAAATGTAATGCAAATATAATGCAAAGCAAAGCTCTGTGTCCAACGATTGGCTAAGGTCACAGGGAACCTTATGTTTCACTCCAGTTATGGGGTTAAGCGTCTTATTCAAGCTCAATATTGGCAGACATATCAACCCTATGATCACAATATGTCTCTGCTCGCAGGTTCCTTCCCATCATCCTCTGCCAGCCCTGGGAATCAAACCAACAATTTCCTGTTGATTACTCCAGATAGAGATCCACCAACCACCTGGTGATGTAATTTACATAACATCCACCACATGTTTGTCAGGTAACCTAAAAATGTTCTTTTTATGTGGCAATATCTGAATTATTAATCTGAATTATTGTGACTAAATCAACCTTACTACTGTACATTAGGTTACACAAACATACTTTTAAAATACATTTACAGTTCTACAGACCAAACCAAGTAGAATAAGTTTCTTAACATAACAACTGCACATTTTCACTTTTTACAGCATATAATTGTAAAAATTATTTTCAACCAAATTATTTTAACACAATATTACAGTTTAAGATTAAATTCTTTTACATACTGTATAAATGTTTGTTTGCACATGCCACTGTACTATGTTTAGATATTTGTTGATTAATTAGTTCGTTCAAATTTATTTTATTTCTTAAAAAATATTTTTAACTTCATATAGGTTAATACTGTTGCCACTACAATTATCGAATGTATTATCTAAATATAATATTAAATTTACAATGAATCTTTGTCTCCCTCTGGAGGCATTTCTGAGCACAACAAGCAACACAATAGCAGGTGAGACCACAACAGCTGGAGAGGGAAGGAACATTAGCACCAATAAGCAAAGCTGTTACTAGGTGTTCCCAGCTTTCTTCATTTAGAGATAATTATGTAATTGCTGTTAACATCAGTCCAAACACATTTTTCATCATTCTCTTTGACACCTTCATTCTGTAGCATTTAGTTTGTTTCTGTGCCATTAAAAGCCTGTCACCAAGAACACATTTTTAGCATGATACATTTATGTTTAAAAAATGCGAGTGTAAATTTGCTTTCAAAGAAGCTTCTTTGTTTTTGTTTGTGCATTTGCAACAGTAGATGTATTTATAGATATATGCCCGTCTGTAGAACCGCATAAATCCAATTTAAGCTGTTTCCGATGAATGGCTACTGTGACCCAGCAGGATCACCTTGCTGCCCTAATGGAAAAATAAACTCTGGGTGAGAATTAGCCTTCAGGTGCTAATTACAGTCCTTCACTTGCCAGCTGTCTCCTCTGAGAAGCTCCAAGTATGAGATGAGTGAAAGAATAAATGCTTTCATACTCTGCACTTTCCTGCAGCACACTACTGAGACAGCACAATTGGTGGCTTTCACATTTCCCCAATTTCACTAGTATGGTTAGGCAGCAAAGTGGCCATTGGGCGTGACTGATTCACATAACATCTTGTGAATAGAAGATTCGGTAGAGCAGCTCCCAGCAACACACCCGCTATTGTTCTTGACCGAGAAAATAAATTGCGCTTTATTACCCTAATATTTCAGAGAACGCTAAGGCAGCATTAAAGTGAGAAACTTTTGTCCGGGGGGCAATGCAACCGCTTTACCTTTATCTAATCCTGAAAGTTGATATTAAAAACGAATCACCGTCTTTCAACATATATCCTAACATTTACATATAAAGTAAGCTTGGAACTGGAGTGTTGTCTGAATGCCTCAAAAGCATGCAATCAGATTATTAATAAATAAGAAGCAGAGCTGATAAGCCGCCATTGCGCTGAAGGAGGCCAAGAGTTCATGTATCTAATTCTAGACTTCAAAGAAAATCTTGCCTTTTTCATGTTTAAACGTTCTTTCAAGAATTTAGGTCAAGTTTTCTTAGTGATTTGGAAATTACGAGGGTGCCTCTTTGAAATACAATCATAAAGGAACATGTAGAAACGCATAACTTTCTTTGGTTTTCTCCTTAATTCATGTATTAGGACTACGGATTTAACTAATCTTGGCTGTTGGGTCTTCAAAAAGCAGTAAAAGAGTACAAGCCAGGAATGTGCAAACACTGTGGACAAATAATAATAAAATAATAATAACAGTTCATTATAATATGTTCATAATAATGGGTCAGCATTTGAAAATAGTGTTTGTAGATGCATTAAAGTTTTTATAAATGAACACAACTGATTACAAAGGTTATAAAGTATGTTGTTATTTGTATTAATCTGTACAAGATTTTCCATGTTTAACTTTCAACTTTATTCCACTGTACTCTCACACCTACCCAGAATCCAACCACTAGAACTCATTTGAACTGATGCTGATGGCAGGCCCTGAGCTGTGGAATCGTGCTGCTAGTCCAGCACTGGTGTTGTCGAGGCATGTGTGTGTGTGTGTGTGTGTGTGTGTGTATGTGTGTGTGTGTAGGAGGGAGATAAGTTATGCAGGAGCAGTCGTCGTTTAGCACAGTGAAGCGCTCCACAGAGATCTATAGCAACATGATGAGGAGATGAAATTAAGGTCAGCAACACCACAACTTTTCCTGTCACAAGGAAGATGCAGCGAATGGGTTAGGCAGAAATTACTTAAACTATCCCTGGTTGTCTGCGTGGGAATCTGTATCCGAGTCATTAATTTTGCTCTGTAGCCATTAACCGTGTGATTTTAATTTCACTATAAAGCTCTCTTACAAAGAGTTAAAACTGCTGTACTATGAGAGTATTACTGGAATTTTTCATATGGCGTAGATTAACAAGATATTTGATCATTCCTTATTTACTACTTTTAAAATCGTTATTGCTGTTTTACTCTTATTGGGTAAACCTTTTGGTTTTTATTTTTGTGTAAATTTACTATTTATCAAAACATGAAATCATGTGCAACCAAGAATTTGTATTAAAGGCGCAATATGTAATTTTCACCACTAGAGGTCGCATATTTAAAACGATAACAAAGGCGCAGCTCGATGAAGCTGTGACAGAGCTTTCAACATCTCCATCCGACGGCACTAACAAATCATGTACGTGGATGAGATAATGAAATACATTTCTGTACACGTTACATTTGATAACATTGTTGCATTTTATTATAATGAATTAGCGGCAAGTAATGTTTAATACTAAATGACTACTCAATCATATCACTATATTCGTTTAATTAAATGGTGGGGTAACGCAGAGCGGTTTTACTTGTTCTAAAAAGTCATATCAAAAGTACATGAAGTCTGCCTTACTATTTATGTCTAATACATATGATACATAATAACTGATATTGATCCTCGTTTAATTTCTCCTTATGTTGAAAGTGTTTCTTGGGTCATTTATTTCACCCTTACGTTTCTTACAGTTATGGCTGGTGACAGTACCATGATCGACCATCTCGACAAATGATGACAAGTAATTGACAAGTAATTGTGCTCCATGACGACTGTACGACAAGCAACAGAGCGGCGTGCTACACGCTACACCTACAACAGTAAAACCCGGACGTGACGGCATTGACAGGAGACATTATGGTTAGTTGCGCAACACTTAAAACTGCAATTTTACTCGCATTCAAGCATTTTTGAATTCATTTGGGATAATGTAAGTACACATGTAAACAAATTTATATAACATACATTGTGTTAATGGTTTTGGATAATAATAATCTTACATATTCAGGCTACGCTACTTTGTTGCGTTTTTAGCGTGGGCGAGCAAATTGTTTGGTGCAGGAATTTTGTCGTATCGGGTCTATTTATAACACCTCTTAGCATTCAACACTTCATTTAAAAGACAGCAAGCAAGTATCCTAAATTATAGCACATAGTTATATTTCATTGGCATACAGTGGGCGCAAACACATTCAAAAATTCTGTGTTATGTCAAAATATGTAGTGGATCAGAGAAACTGTTGTGTAATATATATATATATATATATATAATTATATGGAGAATTGTGGGTAAATTCAGATTATGTCATTAAATCATAACTCTGTTATGTAGGGCACAGAGTTCTCTTTACATGCAGTCATGATTATAATTATTAGCTCGTTCAGGTGCATGTCACAAACGCTGCCTCCCTGTGTTGGGAAAAATGTGGGACTATGGAAAATAATACTTTGAGATCCAAGATAAAAATATCATGTCTCTGAGGTAGTTTTCTAGAAATCCTTTGGAAAATCAACATATCAAGCTGAAGTGAATGAAAAACAGCCGGTATACATAACAATATCTCAGCTGTCCAAGAACTGCAACAGCACAAGAGCACTATGTTGTCCCTCCCCAGGTTTTCTATAGGGACCAGCTATAGTCAATTTATGACAGGCTTCTCAGGTTCAGCAAAACCAACGTGTCTGGCAAGAGTACATGTTTTTCTTTCTTATATTTAAGCTTATTTCATCTCTGTCTCTCTTTCTCTCTCTTTCCTTTTCCCCTGAAACTGTCAACCCAGAGTGTGGTCCAAAAAAGTCTAAGAAGCCACTCAGGGTTTGATTGCCCTCAGCAGGGACAGTGTGCCGTAGCTTATCTGTCTGTTAACTGACAGAAAGAGAACCCCACAGTAACAGGTATCAACTCAAAGTTACACCAAAGGAGCCCTAGGGGAGACCGACTAGCCAGTTCTACACATTGTCCGATCTCTCTGACACTAACCTGTGGAGACCATGGCACTGATTTAATATCATACCTGTTTTCAGAACAAATGAAATAGCAAAAAGCTAAAGTGAACTTGACCAGCTATAGACTTATTTTGACTTATTCGATTGACATATTTTGACTTATTGGGAATTTTTTGGGAATGATGTCATAGTTGTGGGTTTACCTCTGCATGGAGGAAAACACATCAAAATGTAATTTTGCAAGTGTGAAGCACATCTTTCAAGCCTCTCTGACAGGAACACAGAGCCAAAAAATGAAATAAAACATAATATGCTATGGCTGTAATTTTTCTTCCAAAGACATTTCTTCCTCCACATCTTGTCAAAAGTTTAGTTTTTTTCTTAAGGCAATTTATCAAGAACAAGAGTTTCCTTCGTGTTTTGGTGGCATCAAAGCATTGGTGAGGGTTGATTCATAGTGGTATCCCAGCATGCAACTGTCAGTCTGAAGTCCTTTCTGCTGAGAGATCTCCTTGACTGGCCATCTGAATCCACAGGAACATGTGCTGCCCACTCTAGCCAACTTGACAGATAGCTGGGGTTTTCCATGGTAGACGCCCTAATGTCTGGAGATGAGGTTAAGCCTTCCACTGCCAGAAAGAGAACTTAAATATTTATTTAACTTTTACTGCCCAGTAAAAGATCAAACTGTGCAGTTGTTACCTTAGAGAGGTAGGTCTACTCAAAAGCTGTTGTAACCTTATGTAGTCTGGCTACTTTAACTTATTGTTGCTTTTTGTAACTTGTCTTTTTATTTTTTTGTTACTTAAAACATTTCTCACACTGTACACAATACAATGGCATCAGAGCTGTATCTAAAAAATAATTTATTGAAACAGAAGTTCTGTAACGTGGATGATGGTGTTTGTATTTTATTGTCTAAGTCATGCTGATAGCAATATGTTGAGAATATGATGATAAACAATTATCTGTATTTAATATTTATTGTAAGTTTCATATTCAAGCTGAATAAACTCAAACTGGTTATGAATAATTTAGATGTAATATAAGTATTTTAGATGTAATATGGAAATACAATGCTATCTTATGTAATACATAATCTTTGCTACTGCAGGTTAATACACTGAACAATGTGATATTCACCTTTATCCCTTGAGTGGCTGGATTAGACTTTATTAAAGAAATTTAGGTAAAAGAGAGAGGGATAGATAATAATGGAAAGAATGACAGTGACAGAGAATAAGATGACCAAAGCTGACACATATAAGTAATTTATATTCTGTTCCCACTCATTCCTCTGAGATGAAAATGAACTTAACACTGAATTAATAGGAATCCTGTTGAATCTGATTTGCAGTCTGTTCGTCTGTAGGATGCAGCATTTAGGGGCTATTTTATGCCCATGGCTGGAGTCTGACAACTTTATCAGACATTGCGCGGCTCAAATGTAAAACTTAAGCGGATTGGTGGGAGGCTTGATGGGGCATTTTTAACTGCCTCCTGGGGGAACATGAAAAACAGTGAAAGAGATAAAGAGACTCGCTTCTGTCTCGGAGAAGTTCATGAATTGTAAAGTAACTGACAATTTAACTGTTTTGAGTATCCATTCCTTATCAACTACAAGTGCTCTGCTGAGTTTAGGAGCTCATTCATGACTTTCTACCAGAGATATAGACCTCAATTCGGTGTAAAACTGTGCCTACATACTAGGTACCAGGTAAATAAGAGTCAGTATACTTGCACACACACATACCCACACAAACACCTCCTGATGTTGACCCAGTGTCATCTTGGGCTGTCAGAGGAGTCGTGGTCTTGAAAGCTATGGGGATTGGAATATGTGAGGTCTTTATGACATCATTAATCACTGTCACCCACACACGGCAGCAGAACTGTCTCCAAAACACAGAAAGTACCAATCTGTGTTTGCTTTTACCTCCATCCACTGCAACATATTGCTATCACATGTTGGAGACAGTCAAAAGAATGTCATATAATTTTCTTTTTGACTGACACAGCATTTGGCGAGGCAGTCGCATCGTAATGGATGTCTGTTTGAGAAAATCTTCTAGACTGTGTTGTAAGGCAATTGAAAAGAATCATTTCGGTCGATTATTCAAATGCAATCTGACGGTAAAACCTTACATAAGTGAAGCGAATGAAAAACAAAACTCAATATGTGTGGGAAGGATTATTTCTTTTGAAGATTGCAACCCACCATCCGACTATGCAAACTGCTTTTGGATAACACTGTTTCTATTAACCGTTAAAAGTTATAGAAAGACATTTTTTATAAGCTATAGTAAGACACAAAATCACTTTCCTCCTGCTTCTGTAGCATGAGCATTACAGATGCTGGTTATGTTTAGAACTGCAGTTCTTTTAATACTCATGTTTATGCATGACCAAGCTTTAGATTTCATCTGCCAAGTCACATTCTATGAATCTGAATATTTAGAAGTTAAAACAAGTCTTACCAATCTGGCTGGAGGACCATAAGGCTGAAAAAAATCTGATTTACATTTTAGTTCTCTATCTCTGGTTGTCCACTCAGCAGATATATTTCACCACTGAGATCTCATTTGAAACACGGACGGGGTATTTTAGTCCTTCTAAAATAAAGAGATTCAAAGGTAGCTATGAGTCACTTACTTCTGAACTATTGGACCCATTGCAGACACTTAGGGAATATGATGTTTTAATTAAAGTATAATTAGCACAGAATTATTCCAGAGTTGAGTGCTATGCATCCCTAATACTGCAAAATAATCATTTCATTCTTGGCACGGCAGTGGAAAAAATCAGGGTTTGTTGGCCACAATGGTAGCAAAGTAGCAAATGACAAACATGTACAGGGATAACAGAAGATACTTATTATATGTACAACAGATTGTTGACATTTCCCACACAGATGTCAAAAGAGATATTTTAACTACCAATTAGATTTATTACTTAAAAAAACAATTTAGCCCAATAACAGCATTTATACTGAAGCTGAGTGCCTCAGAGCAAAATGTGATCAATAGCATAATCGTACTCTAAACCATTTTTGTAATGCTGTAATCTATTTTCATTTATTTCCAATTTGTTCAAAGCTCTCACTGACTTAATTAATGGTAACAGGAAACAAATGCGTATTTTTTCTGAGCCACATAGACCAACAATATACAGGGCCATCTGCCTGCATGATTCATGACTGTGGCAAACGCAGACTGAAACACATATATACATTCATGCTTCTCGCACAGCTGGTGGCCAACAGAGTTAAATTTTCTCTCAGCAATGAATAGAGGCTGCAGAGGGAGTGTGAAAAGTTTGTTTAGATTCGTCAAGAAAAATCCAGAACAAAGTATAAAGCTGAATACCGTCCTGTGGGACCTGTATCTTCCTCCTGATTTACATAAAGGTCCGGGCATCAAAAGTACCGAATGCCCTTTTTAAAATATTAATGCACAGCTAGTTTCTCTCCCTCTCGTTGCTTTGTAGCAGCCTTTATCAAAGGATGAGCGAGACAGAGGCAGCGAGGGAGAGAGGGAATTCTGTGTGTGTGTATGTGTCTCTGTCTGTCTGTCTGGGTACGTCAATGGTTAGTGTACTTGTACTTTTGGCCCATTTTCTGTCTTCGTATTTACCGGCCGGCTTGGCAGCTTCTCTGTTTGCCTTTTATTGTCACTCAAACAGCAGCCATTGCGCTTATCTGCACGGCAGAGAATGAAACAGTCTTGCCTGGGTTGAAATGGAGTTAATGTAAGCATGAATGTACCGGGCGAGTTGTGTTTCTATAGAACCGGGTGAAGATGTCAGTTGTCTACATAAGCTGTGAAAAATGCTGCCAGTGCAGTTTCACCAAGCGCTATGTGTGAGTCATTGCACTTCTATGCCCTAAGAAAGTTTGAGTTTTTTTGATTCAGAGACATCTCTGAGGGAAAAAGTACTTATTAATTTAACTGCTCAACAGTGCTGTACTGCAGAGATACAACTCAAGGTTGAGTCTAGGATTTAGACTTGAGGTCACACAGTGGGTTACAAAACCTTTACTTAAGGTTCGACTTGGACTCGTAAGCAGTTGAGTTGAGAAAAAGTCTTCATCTACAAAGAGTTGAAAGAACAATTTTCTTTGAATATTAACTTAAATTAAACATCACCTATAATGAGCATAATTACCCGTTTGTTAGTAAATCTTCAGAAGTGGGATTTACAGAAAGACAAAAACGTATACACTTATAAACTTAAATAATGGCATATATATTAATTTTCAAAAGTGCATATGGTACTAAAGATAACAGAAAAACAGTGTAATAGAACAGATTTAAGTAAAACCCTATATAACATAATTTTCCTTAAATAAGTTTATGAACAAAAACAATGTACATATATATATATTTACAGTACAGTACAGTAAGAATAGCTATAAAATAATGCAGATTTTGTAGTTCATATAATTTTGTCTTAGTTATTTCCTGTGTGCCATAAACAAACTATCTGCCAATAACTACAATAATAGTTGCATATTAACATATTAACATATTGTGGATTGTGTTTGGTTTATGGAGCTTGTTTATCTCATTACGACATTCTTCAAAGTATTTATGTTTTGCAGACAATATTATTAACAAACACATTGAGTCTTATTGCATCTGGTAATAAATCCTTATTATTGTTATTTGTTTACACATAGTTACTTTGGGCACAATAATAATACAGAGGGTCTTTGTCTTTGGCAGAAGATCTGAAACAAGTTCAGTTTGCATCTTTCTGATAACACACCACTCTTGATGTTTAGTGTCTTTTTCTCACACACAAGCAATTACAAACACACATGCACGCACACACAGACACAGCTGTTCCAATATCATCAGGCTTTAAAGGCACGACATGAGAGGATATGTGTTTGTGGGTAAGTACTGTTGTGTCCTTAAATATCGTATGTGATTTTTATTTTCGGTCTTTGCTCGGAGGGAATAGCAATAAATCAAATTAAAAAGTAATTTCTCCCCAGTGGTCCTCACAAAGTCATTTCTGCTTCATTTGTCATCACATTACCTTACTCATTTATCATGTTTTATTGTAGTCTGTGCTGCCGTCTAATTGGAGAAATATTAAGGAGATATTAAACAAAGGTGTGTATGGAGGTCTGCCTCATTAAATGTAGTCTTTTTTTACCTGATTATTTTTCTGTATTGGCTTGTATCCAAATATGGCTAACAATATTACCAGCAATGCAAACCTCTGCAATTTTCCCATTTAGCATAATTCACACAGCCTATGATTGTGCATCCTTGTTCGTCTGTTATCTACTCCACAAATACAACAGTGCTCAAGAACTATATTCCTCTCCATGAAACCGTATAGTTGCAAACCCTGCTTTAATATCCTGCCGTGATTAGTTGAGCACCCCTCCATCTGCTTCTAATAAAAAACGGGTTGTGTCGCAGTACTGGTGTGAAGCACAGAGCACGGGCTTGTTTACAGAGCCTAATTCTCAAAGGTAGCTCTCAAAACGTCACTCTTTTATATGGGCTCTTTGGCAGGGTTGAAACAAACCTCAAAGCTGTTTATGAAGTGTAACTCACTGCGATGACAAAGTAACTTATGGAGCTAGTCCCTCAGTCCCGATCATAACCTGCCTGTGTAATCTACTTGCCCATAAATGAAGACGTCCCCACAGTACAATACTGTGCTCGAGGGACCGGAACTAAATAGGGCAGTTTGTACATGACTTTCAGGCAGATTTATTCTTTCAGTTTAGAATAGCATACTCGGCTGGCTATTAATTTACTGGTAAATTGAGTTCTGTGACTTGGACACACAGATTTTATCAGACTTGGGTGAAGACAGTCCTCATATCAACATAAATATGAGTCTTATTATATGCTCCATCGGTAGAGCTTTATTTTCAAAAATAAGGATGAGAAAGTATGTATGGGTATTTTTTCTGTGACCTTTTTTTAGGATGGTCCTGACTTTGTATTGTAGAAGATCTTGAAAACATCCCATGACATTCCTACCCAGACCTGTGGGTACAAGACATTGGTACTCACAACCCATTTTCTGTGCTGTTCATGAATCGCACACTGCTTCAGCCAGTTTTGGTAATGTAATCCATGATTGATTTTTTTCTCCTTCAATAAAGTTGTTCAGCTTTGCTTTGGGGCACACTGCAAACGGCAAAATGAAAAACCTGGCCATGTGCTTAATTACCTGTGTGCTTACCAGGTAAATGTTTTTTCATGGTTTGACAGTTAATGTTTAGTTTTCCAATATTCAGATTTTAAAGAATTCTAAAGTCATAATTTTTTTTAATGGCAGATAATGCAGCCTCATTAACCGCAGACTACAGCCTGTGTCTTGCACGTACTGGGTCATGCACTTAGTGCACTTGAAAACAGTGTTTAAAGTTGAATTTACTTAGGTTAGCTCTAAACAGATGCACATTAAAGAAACAGTTACGCATAACCGTAGCTTGCCGATCAGGGAGAAGGTTCTGATCCAAGTGCATGTGCAAGACCTTGAGCAGCACTCAGACTTGTGCCAGACTGGAATCTTCTTCTATACCCAGAAGGTTCCAAAGCCCCGGGGAGGAGCAGCAAACCCAAGCCTCCGCTGCTAGCTGCAGTCTACTTCCCAGCCAGTCCCCCTGAGGCTCCTAATCATAGCTGCAACCTCAGGAATCAGGGTCACCAAATGCAAAGCAGAATTTAACAGAAAGAAACCCACAGCATCCCAGCAATCTTATTCTTTGCAGACTGACTCTTGCCTTTACAGAGAGCTCCAGTATGCATTGTTATTGGCCCGGTCTGCTTTGCATATATTTCTGCAAACACAAAGTCACTGTAGCGTTTAGAGTCAGACGATCCTGTAAAGAACGAATGCAGAGATTCAGAGATCTTTCCGTTCCTGCTTTGATGTAGATGCAATTGTCAAATCAGAGTTGATGACTGCTGTTATGCACCCATGTCAAGATATTTAAACAATAAAATGCAGTTAGACAGATGTTTTATTTTTTATTTCCTTGATCACAAAACTTCTCTAGCATAGAACATCGATAAACACCCCGGGTTTGTGTAATCAGAGAGTTCTGCTGTTTCTATGATTACCAACGTAGCTTAGCGCTCAAGTCCATTACGACCCTGTCTCTTGCTTATTCTGATGTCAATTAAAATGGCTTTTTTATACTTCTTTCCTCATCAATCAACATGGGGACTACATTAGCTTTCGGTACATGCCATGCAACTCTATTCCAGATGATTTCCTCCCAATCTATCATGACAGGATCCACCAAAGTTTCCACTTTAAAGCTCTGGGTATTGGAGGCAATTTACAGCATTTCCTGGTGGGACACAGACCCTTCCTGAGACTTCATGAGGAAGCAATTAGATACAAAGTGATGTAAATACAGCCATTGCAAAGCCATAACAATGACTTAGGCTTCAAGGTATTGCTTTGAGAGCACAGAGTAAACACAGTTGAATTAGATTAAGGTTATTAGGGCCTACCTAGATTTAAATAAGGTTAAATTAAAAATAGAAAGAAAGAAAAGGAAGCTGTCATTCATCTAGCTCGAATGAAAAAAAATCATCTTGTTTAAATTCAAACTATATTCCCTGAGAAAAAAAAGCTGGTATACGCTGGTCTAGCTGGTCCTCCCGCCTCAGCAGATGATGAGGGCCTCAGCCCCTCAGACTAGTTTATACTGCTTTTCTCATCAAAGTTGGGTGAACGTGGGTAAACAGAGAGATAATGAAGAACTATGAGTATAAACTACATGAGCTTGAGCAGCCTGCTTTAATACTTCGCTTGTGAATTTTCATTGATGCTTTTGTGTAACACAACAGTGCTTGGGGAAACTTTCATTTACAAAACAAAATCAAACCTCATCTGATCAATCAGCCACATCCAGCATCAGAGGAACCCCACTGTGAATGCAATGTCATGAACCACAATGGCCACCAAACACAATGACATACAAACACCAGCTCAACCCATGCATTTTCCTGACAGACTTTATTGGGAGTGATGGCAGTCAGGGCACCCCAGACCTGTGGAGTGACAAGGACTCCAGCTTTTGCTTTAAGTTTAGTCATACTTTTTCAAGAACAATGGCAGCTAGACAGCCCAATGTACCATACTTCAAATTTACCGTGTCCATGGCAACCGAGTGTTATTGCACAGCAGGGTACAAACTAAATATATTTCGTACATCTGAAAGCTCTCAAGATAAAAATGTGTAATGAATAAGTAGAGCAAGAGCAACAATGCAACAGAAAAAGTACATTGTGAGGTTTAATGTCTGTGTTTTCTACAATATAGAACTGCTGCCTCTCTCACAGGGCAAATCAATTCATGTTCAACCCAATTCAACTCAACCCAGACTTTACTGATTCCAGTGTGATTAAATAAGGTCAAGGTCTTGATATCTCTCCTTGCTCATTTTATGCGCCTTTACTTAGCCAGTGTGTATGGCTAATTGGATATGCTTCTAATACACTATGATTTGTTGGACAATGTTTCTTCATAATTGTTTTTAGTGTGACTTATGGTACTGGTTGTAAATAGCATTGGTCATGGAACAAGAAGACGTCACATGTAAAACATAGCCTAACTATTATTTGATGAAGATGTGCATTATCTGTTATCTGTTGTGACTTCACAAGAGGAAAGAGGAGTGCTGTTCCCCTGAGTCACTTGTGTGAAATTAACTTGAGGTAATGGGAACAAATCGTAGAGACGAAATAGACGTAAATTCCCCTTGACTCTTTAAACTCATGTGAACTCCACATGACCTCCCTTGCAGGGAAAACGCATATAATGTTTTCCAAACTTTGTAACACTTCTGGCTGTCAAAAACCAGACAGTCTGCGTCTCATGAAGATGTATACCTCACGGGTGACACAAGAACCAATTTCTAACTTCACGGTGGTATTTTCTGGATGTTTTCGAATTATGTGTGTGTCTACCTCTAAACTACCAAAAAGGGTGAGTAGACATGTAGTTGAGGAAGGAAAGCAAATGAAGTGACTCAGATCAAAGAGCAACACAAACCATGCAGGCATGTGTACAAAATCAACTGAAAAAAAATGCTCTCCATAAAAGAGTAAAACTTCCTGTTAGCCTGACATTTGAAGGACCTGCCCTCTCCGTGGATTTCACTGATACTTATTTTCTGTCAGAGTTGTGTCAGAAAGAGTAACTGAGCCCCCGCCCAACCCGTGTCTATATTTAGACCTCTCTCCACAGCAAGACACGCATGCCAGTATCACACATTAGCAACAGTCTCCTGCTGTTTAGCTCTCCATGACTATCAGATTGAGTGGTTGCAAAAAGGCACCCACTCATTAGCAAAGTGATGGAACTATGGGTTACATGTGGAACTTTCCACTCCACTTTAATATCATGTCATTTACTTTTAACATGTTTTTCTGTCAAATCAGGAACAACCTAATTAATTGGGTCCACTTTTAGCAGCTGTGCTACTGTAGGTCATAAAAGTGCAGGTTGTTAATGTATAAACAAATGACATATTAAAGGTCAATTTTAACCAAAAGTAATGTGGTCTGGAAAAGGATATTTTTTCATACAAGACAGGTTGCCACATTGATATCAAATGTTAACATGTCATTTATAAAAACAGATTTATATATTATAGTTATTTCAAAATGTTATTGTAAATGTTACTTTTAATTTAATTGTGTGTTTTGTTTATTATTTCAGTTCACATAAAAGTCTGTAAAATAGACATAATATATTTTAAAATGTTTGCTAATTTTATTTGAGAAAGTAGTTCAAGTAATTTCAAAAGAACGATTTTGTTCTTAAATCTGTGTCAATAAACAGCAGGGTCCCGTTGTGGCAACTTAGCCCATATGGTTGTGATTTATTATGATCCCTAATAAAGGGTTCTAATTACCTTGTGCCATCCGACAAATTGCATGTGTGCTTCTTGCTTCTTTAGTGAGTGATTTACTAGGAATAATTGTGCAAACAACCAATAAGTTGGACACTGATGCTTTTGCATGTGGAATGTTAGCCATACAGCTCATGACTATCAAATGACCATTTTACTTGATTTATTTATTTGATTTATTTATATTGATTTTCTTGTTTGCTTCTCTCAAAATGGGTTTATGGGAAAATAAGGCTTTATTCAAGTATTAAATTAAAGCCTTTATGCTTGTAACCTTGCGATCATTATAAAATGATGTTTACAATAATATATAATCATAATTATATCAAATGACAACAAGTATAAACAAACTAAAACCAAAAGATTGGCCAGTTTGTCTAAACATCCAGATTAGCACTGTGACACTGGTTCTAATCAAGACATCCCAGATAGTGCTTGGTATTATTAAAGAGATCTAAATAAAACAGATTGACAGTGAAAGTTCCTTGATTGCATTACATGATACGACCCTCTTGAGCCCCTGCTGGCCTGCTAGTACTAATCAGGGGCTACCCAGTTTAGCCCTTGTAGCTGATTGGTTAATGAAAAACTATTTCCTGTAAGCAACCAAGCATGAAACATTAGGTACTGCTATGAACTTGATTACACAAGTTTTTTTTAAAACTACTGTGTTCAATAAAAAGATTTATGGATTGCGTTTGTTGAGTTTTCGGTATTATGCATGTATTTGTATTATTTTGTTATGTTTGTCTATACGTGTGACTGTGCATGTGTGATAAAAGGAGTAAACCACTGTCCCTTATACCCCATCCTTTTATTTCTGAACGCTAATCTGCTAAAGCATATCTTTGATAAGCATCAGGGCATCTTTCTCACACACCGTGAAACCACAGGATAGTCTCTAATTCTCACTACCTGTGAAGTTGGGAACACTTCATAGGTTTATGGGTAGATTAAGCGAGAGCTTCAACTCAGTGTGAAGTAGCAGTGCTAACAATTTGCTTTGCAGCTTAAACATTATATACTTGATCCCTGTGACACATTGTTTGGATTCACCATATGAAGGCATCTCCTCATTGGCCGGTGGGACTCAAAATGTCTCCCTGTGGTTGAACTGACCTGCAGGTTACCTCGGTTTTTCAGAGGGTTAACAGTCCTTCCCTCTTGAGTCAAAACAGCTACTTAACTCCATAACCTTTCTGACTGTGTGGAATAGTAAGCAGATTCTGTCTGGCTTTGATTCTGTGAAAAGGAGACTTTGCAAAGCTATATTCTGATTATTTGTGCTCCAATATGACATCAGTGAGTCTTGTAAAATTATGTGACACATTGTACAAAGTCTTTCTAAAGTCTACTGTCTTTTTAGTGTGAGTATGATGATGGTTATTTGATTTGAGAACTTGTATTACATTAGTTAACAGTAACCTCATAAGGAAAAGTCTATTGTCTAAAAATCTAAAACAGTGATGGTGCCCAGGTCAATAAACACAGCCCACAAGCAACTCTGGCTTTCAGGTTTAACCCCACATAATGCCTGGTCTGGGATCAGACTCTACCCTTTTTCATTACACCACAGTCATAACCACCATACGACTCAATGGGATAATATTAGCATCACTAATCCTAGTTTGCTAAAGGTTTAAGTTAAGAGCTTAGCAGTGTTGGCCAAGCTACTTAAACACTTGATGAACTACTCTAACCAGCTAATGTTAAAGAAATGACTGTATGTAAACCATTTTTCTACACCAAAAGCTACACTGGAAAATTAGCTTGTTACAGTAATGTTACTTAATCCTTGTTAGATCATGGAAGAAAACCTCCAAGAACTAGTTCACTACCATTATAATAAACAAAGCTTTCTTCACGCAAGTATGCAACAACGCTATTTATAATACAGTAAGTAATTTCAATTTGTTTGGTTATGGTCCAGTGTAGTAATAATGCTTGTCTTTATTTAAAGAGCTTTACTAGTTATGAATGCATATGTTTGCAAATGTATGTGGTTACTCTAAAGAATAAGTTGCACAATTGATTAAAGAAGTATGATCAAGAGACATGACACCACAACATTGACATATTAGCAAAACGTTTTTGTTTTTTAGGTGGAAGCATAAGTGCACTAATGGTTGTGCATCCAGTTAAGTGCACTTGAAGAGATGTGCAGAACTGCAAAATAGAGAATATTGTGAATAACATTTTCAAAAATATAAAAAAATGTACAAAATAGAACATACACATTTTTACCAAGAATAGATTCACAGAAGAGTAGAAAACAGAGTAAAAACTTTTTCTCAATATACTGTATATATTCTCCCATCTGTATTCATCTATACTATCTCCCATCTATACAGTTTGGATATAGGTGAGTTACATTGTCAACGAGAACTGTATTCAAAAAATGTGCCCAAAATTTCATTACACTAATAATGGAATCTATTACTGACTGACTGAAGACTGAACCATCTACCCCAAATAAGAGATTAGATTACTGGCCCTGATGCCATAAGGTGTGTGACATACATTAACCAAAGCCAATCTTTGGCTTTGGCTATTCCCAGTTGTAATGTAGGTCCTGTTCTCCTGGCAACATGCAGGTGTTCAAGTACTGTAGACTAGAACAAAGCATGTAGCTCTTGATATTGTCACTTTGGATAAAGATGTCTTTGGATCAGTCACTTTGAATAAAAGCGTCTGCCAAATGCAAATACATGTAAATGTCTTGTGCAGTCAGGTAATAATTATATCCCTCATGAGGTTATTCATGGCTGTTCTCAATTATTTAGGCTGTCTGTGGCATTTTGTAAAACATCCTATTGTCTTTCCTCTGAGGATAAAGTAAGTCAAGGTTTGAAGCATTAAAACATGCTGCTGAGAGGATGGGTTGTATCCAGTGTGGACAGTCCACTCTAAAGAAGCTTTATTGCTGTGCTACAGCAGTTCTACATACAGTCCTATCCTTATAAGTATGACATCGTGTCCACTTTGAAGCTAATTCTGACCAAGAATGACTCACTTAGTCATGATGAGGCTTCCTATCTTAGATTAAAAGCAACCAATCCCAGTTTATTTAGGGGCAGGAACATCTGAAATTGACACCCGATAATAGGCTAGCCTGAAAAAAATTATTTTGAAACTTCTCAAACAACTTCAGCTAAAGGTTTCAAAGAGAACACTGATGACATGAGCAGATAATATGTGTGGACGTGCAAAATTTATGTCTGTAAAAGTAGCTACTGATGTTAGGTCTCACTCGTCTGTTTTAAAATTGTTCAAGTTTAGGTCTAGCTTTAATCAGATACACCTGAACCAGCAAATTAAGGTTTGGATTAACCATTTGATTAGCGCTAGAGCTGTTTTCTGAAGTAAGTGTCAGTGAGCATCTAGTAGCAGGATTAAACTCAGCGGGTCTAATATGACTCTATTGCACTATTTTCCAAATCTTCTGAAGCAATTTAAAAGTTTTGTGTAAAGAACAGATTGAAACTTTAGTTGTTATTCATCAAATCTAACACATTAATACAAATGATAACATCTTTGTTTACATAAGCACAAAACTATTTGTATCTGTAGCTCAGACATAATTTAGAAAAATACAGTATTACCAAATTTAGTGTCCTCCCAAAAGCTGTATTTAAGTAATACTTTGTTTTTGTTTGCAATATTCATCAGATGGCCAATAAATGGATTGTGGGCGGTCTGTGGGTGTGCTGTCAGGGGACATTAAGTTCTGTTTTGCTGTAAACTTGCCATTGCATTTACCCACAATTACACCCATCAAAGCTCCCTCAGATAGCCAAATGCCTTATTTGTTTTACAATACAAAAAATACACTGCAGTTCTTTAAGTGTTAAAGATGTGAATTGGCTGGGAAAGAAATAATACACATACAATGTCTCGTCAGTGCCGACACCCCTTGTGGCCTTGCAGGGCATCGTATGACAGGAAATGACAACAAAATAAAAGAGTAAAGAAAGAGATGGGCCCTAAAGGCACGACACTGACAAGAGCTTCTGGAGTGATGTAAGAGCTCCACAACTGTTGATACAGACACATCACGTTTTACATCGGTCTCATTTGTATTATAATACAGATGTGATGCTCATTCTCTGTAGTCTCGCGTGAGAAACTTTAGAAATGTTGTTGTAGTTGATTGTAAGAAAATGGCTTGTTTAGTTGCAAACACCACTTAGATGCATTTGTTTCTATCATTTATGTTCTGTTTATCTCTTCTCCATCTTCGAAAGTCATAAGCAGATGGTATTCACACTGAGTGTGGATGATAAACTTATGCATCTTCACTGATGATGACTCAAATTTGGCCCCTGCATCATAACCAAGATCCTCTGCCATTATCGACAGACAGCAGGATGTCTTAATCTCCTACTATACAGCGAGTGCTGTCTCTGGCAGTGAGGAAGACCAGGCGGTCGCCCCTGGCAGCCCATCACAGCCCTGTTTCTGGCCTGGCTGCTTGTAAACCTTACACTCCTGGGTAGTGCTGAACTTCTGACCTACGTTTGTCCTGGAGAGGTCTGGAAGGGCTGTTTTAATCCTTTAATCCCCTCACAAAGAATAGTTCAAACTTAAAATGCACCCTAAACTATAATATAAGGAGAAACTGATCAATCAATTGAAGTAGTGATCTATCTGTCTGTCTAACTGTCTGTTTACGTAATTGTCTGTCTGTCTGCCTGCTTTGTTTTAAAATAACTGCTACTTGCATTCTTAAATGTGATTATAGTTTTTGTTACTGAAAAATAGGTAAATTCACACAGGACAATGAGGCAGGAAAGAATGAACTTTCTTTAACTGCTGTTTATTGCCATCTGTTCCTGTGTCTGTCTCCAACTGACTGCATGTTGTGGCCAACGTGAACAGAGACAGACATGCGTGTGGAACAGCACTTGTGCAAATCGTCGGCTAATCCTCTCACTTACACACACACACACACACAAGCGCATAAAAGAAAGACCTGATGCCAATACATTTTGAAACAAAACTAAAGGCTTTATCTTCACATGTAGGAGGCAGATGAGCAATAGAATGTAGGCCTCAATCCTAAATAATCCCTGTATATTATCTGCTTAGCCTGTATCAACAGTGAGAACTAGCTTCTTTATTTTGAGTTTCCATTGAGATGTGTCACGAGCATATAGTGGAGAAATAGAGTGCTTTTTCTTCTCTTTTACTGTGTCTTACTGATGTCATATTTATTTAGACTTCATTCAGTGGCTGGGACACAGAAAAAGAGATTAAAGTGGTTTCTCTGTGGACTGGTCCTGCTGCCAAACTTTCTTTTGTAGCTTTTGCTCCATTGCCAAAGCCAGCCACTGATTGGACTGTCAAAGATATTTTCATACATCTCAATTGGCAAATTAGAGCATCTTCATTTGATGCCTGCAGCCACCAGTAAACAGATGTAGGCTAATCTTTTAATCAACAATGTACACAGATTTTGTTGTGTCGTCACAATTTCTGGGTGAACATATTGGGACGTCATAAATAAACCTCCTTTTGAATCTATCAGCATTTTAAAATCAAAGGGAATTTTTAATGAGCTGTCACAGGCGTATTTAGCCTGTTCAAAATTAATGCAACAAGAAAGGAGTTTATTTTGAAACAAAAATTATTTCCTTATACCCCTCTGTTACATCACGCTACAAATCCAAACTTTGATCAATGCTTGGGATGCTTATGAATAAAGCCTAATGTATTGCTCATTAATGCATGAAAAATGATTTTCCATCCTAAGTGCTTGTCCTAGCAGTAAAAACAAGAGCCTTGCCCAAGCACCATTTTAAAGATGTGTAATATATTTCTTTGCTTTATTTGTGTAATATTTAATCATACTTATGTATGAAGACAGGCAAAACGTTTTTGCTATATGAATTCCTATACACAAACATTGAAATATGCAGATTTACATACTTTATCCAATTAATAAAACATGCTGTATACCCCAACAACCTAAAGCATTTAAAGTTTTGCTACATTTGATGTGTTTAAAAAAAAGTTTATATAGCCGCAAGCAGCTCGATTGCTGTTATTCTACCCATTATTAAACTAATTTGCAATTATGACTTACATGAAAAATGCGCATAGCAAACGCAAAGTACTTTTTACTTTCTCCTCCAGGCTGCAAAAATGATCCTTGCTTAAATCTTAATGTTTACATCAAAGTTGAAGGCTCACATGCAAAGCGAGACATCATTTAAATCTATTTATGTGTCCTCACGAAGAACATTTTACAATAGCTGTGTTTGATGTTCAAATTGAATATAAGTTCTATTCTTTCAAGATAATTGTTGGAAAAGATGAAGAGGACATGAAAAACCTAATTTAAAGTTATCATTAAAAGTGATTCATCTTTGAAGAATTGGAGAGTGAAGACACAGATGCTGACTATGAATTAAAGTATAAGGAAAGAAATGGTTGACCAGGGGCGAAAAGCTTTGCAGCTTAGCACTAATTCATGTAGTTCCTCTATTACACAAAACAATGACTTTAAAGGGATAGTTCACTCAAAAATTCTGTCATTTACTTAATTACAATAAATGCAAGTGGTCCATATGACTTATGAGCGACAGATTGAAATTGAGGTTAACAATACTGTTGGTCTTGTTCTTAAACATTGGGGGTATATATTTGCACTATATATATATGTATAATCCATTTTTCACTGAAATCTCTGTTAAAATGATGGATAGAGACAGTACATTAATCGTACAAATATTTACAACTAACCGGTATTTTCTCTCTATCAGAAAACGTATACAAATATTTACCTGACCTCCGAATGAACTCGGCTTGTTATTTAAAAAGGGTGTAGCGTGTTAATTTGAAATGCACGAAAGCTGCTTTGGCAGCACCAACGGCGATAATCTGTCGCATTCTCGTTTGTGTACGTTCAAAGGCTTCGTCAGATGAGCCATGGGGTAACTGTCTGAAATGCTGTTCTATCTGCTGATTTTATGCTTTGGAGGATGAAAGGTCTTCATTAGAGGAAAAACAAAATAATAAGTAAATCATTGAGTCTCCCAAGAAGAAAGCAAAGCAAAAGGAATATGGGCTGTTGATTATGTGTATTCTGTTTTAAGAGTTTTAAACTCCAGAAACCGCAAAGAGCATCTAAGGTGATAAAATCTACTTAAACATTACATTTACTGCCCACGCGTTGAGCTTGCCCTGCTAAATGTGCCATGTGCTTACCTGCATTAAAAGCATAATTGTTTTTAGATACAATTATTTTTGTGTGCTTAATTAAATCTGCAGTCTGTAACTTCTGTTCTCCGTTGTTATCTTTGTTTAAAACAATATGTATGTCAAAGTCAAATAACGCCTGCAAATCCAACCCGACTGCTCAAATAATAAATCTTTATTATAAATGTACAGTTGCGGAACAAGGTAAGATAAGGAGAACAGAACCCTGCTCTGTTATGTACTTGCTAAATATCTGATTTTTGTTTAGTGTTTTAAGCCAAAAAGTTACAAACTGCAGCTTTAATAATTAATGAATTATTGAATCAATTAATAAGTATTAATGAGTTTTGACAACGCGCAGCAAAAATCATTATTAGATAGTCCTTTAAAGAAACTATTGAGATATTAAAGATATTACACTTCTGATTTTTCCCTCTGCTGCATTTCAAAAGTACGAGGTCCTTGTAAATGTAGAACATGTACAAGGCAACTATGTACCACAAACATTAAAATCATCTGTTCCTCTGCAATAATCTCAGTAGCTTCAAGGCTGGGGTCATTGAAAGTGCTGCCAAAATGCTGTTATGATTCATGGACTAAAAGCAAAAATACCAAGCTTTGAATTAACACACTGCCTTCAAATGCTTTTAAACTGATGCCAGACTTGCCATGCATAGCTTCATATCAGCACTCTGAAGCATTTTAACACGCGTATGACCCACTTGGGTAGCAGAAAGAAAATAGCATAATCCCTCCCTCCTCATTATCTCTGAAGATATGATGTAATTCTCAAGGGTCTTTCTGCAGATATGCTTTTCTGCTCAATAACACCTTTCTAGTGTTTCAATTATGAACATGTCCACTCTTGATTGTCTAGTTATGGAAAAATGTGATTTCACGTTACTGAGTAGGTCGTGCAGTGGTTGTTGTTGTTGTACCCACAGGAAAAAATACAGCTTTCCCTACAGCTTTCCTGTAGCTCAGTGGTTAGAGCATGGCGTTAACAACGCCAAGGTCATGGGTTCGATCCCAGGGATTGCACATACTCAATGTATAGTGATCAATGTATAAAGCAATGTAAGTCGCTTTGGATAAAAGTGTCTGCCAAATGCCTAAATGTAAATGTAAAAATAACAACAAACAATCTCTTCAACATCTCAGTTGTTTCTCTTAGGCAGCAGTGAGCTTGAACAGAGTGCAAATTGAGTTTTTCATCCATCTCCTGCATCTCAGATGTTTCTCCTAAGAAAAAGATCAAGTCATCCAACATGTGTCTCCTCTAGAGTTTCAAAAAAGATCTCAACAATCTTACAAACAAACAAAAGTACCAAATTATTTCAGCTATGCGATCTTTATTATTTTATAGCACCTATATGTCATATTATAGAAAAGCTATTTTTAATTTGGGTCTGTTTATGTTTATTCATTATCTTTAACAAACACTCAAACACTTTTTGTTTTATTTTTAACAGAAATTAATGTGCTAGAAAGGGTTCTTCATAGCAATGCATGGTTCCCAAAAGAACCTTTCATTCAAAGGTTCTTAATAGTACAATTTCTAAAAGAACCAATTAGAAATACTATGTTCCAAATCTTTGCATGTTGACATGAGCATTCTTAAAGTACCCAAATTGTCTGCTGTTTCCAGTCAAAATTCAAAGTACACTCTCGTTGGTAGTTATATACACAGACAATTGTCCTTAATTACTACCATTAGTATTCTGCCTAAAAGTGCTGACAGAGACATGAAACATAAGAAACTTTGTTGACACAAATAGTTTTGCACAGAAACATATTGTGTATCTGCTGGCACAGATCTGTTGAGATTTGACATATCTCTCTCTATCTCATTCGCCCCCTTCAGATCTCGAACCGTCCCACTGCTCTCAGAGACAGAGTAATAACAAAATAATAACAGAATAGACTAACATGTAATGAGTGGCCTCTAGATGATGGCCATTTTCTGGATTTTTAAAGAGGGTTTGTCTAAAAACAGGTACACCACTGTAGGTACACCACTGTACACTGTAAAGAAACATACACAAAAAGTAAAGCATACGAAATTCTGGTTAGAGCCAGATATGAAATATTTTAAAGAAGTTAAAAGGAAATTAAATTAAAAGGAACGGTAAGCTGCAATTCTATGTTATGTCATTTGTGCTTGACACCTGATATACACTTCAAATATATATATATCCATATCTATAGACATGTTAATATTATAGTGATAATCTTCTGCAGACTTTTCTCCACAAAAACTAATCAGTTTAATTATCCAAAGTACATGGTCTTAAGATGCATGTTAGAACGGTCATCTGGGCCTGACAAAACTACTACACTCCGATTATAATCATTAAATAAATTTAGATGGTAAAACATCATAAGACAGAAGGTTTCCATCCTGTTGCTCATCTGGACAGATATTCCAGTACAAGGCACACTGTGCATAAATACACCCACTGTTATCATGGAGACATTTGGAAGTGAGATTGGATTCACAGCTGAGGCTCAGCCTGAGAGAGTCCTCAGACTGATTCATCAGGAGAATAATTAGTATAGCAAGGAGAGTGTACAATTGACTGAAGCAAAATTATTTCATTAGCTGTTCTGAACCCATTCATGGTCCCCACAGACTACACCTGAATTGAGAAGACAGAGAGAGTCAGTCAGAGAGAAAATCAACTTGCTAAGCTGTCTGTCCGACTGACTGGAATTTTGAGGCTTTCAGTCTAATTCCATACAAATCAAAAGGCCCTGGCAAAAGTATAGCTTGATTGATATTGCTCTCCCTGTCAGGAGTGGCAAGGTCAAAATCAAGGAAGCAGAGCCTATGTTTTTTTCATGTTTTTTCTAGGGAGTTGTGGGGTGTATTTTGCTCTTATTAACATTATGCTACTTTTACCTTTGGGGTTTAGGAAATAAACACTCTATAGAACAAAACAATCATCTTGCATTTAGAAAGCATGTCTTTTTTGACTATTTTTAAAAAATATCATTTTACAATTAAATCAGTATATAAATATCTGTAATATAAATTGTACTTATGCTGTTGATAATTGTACTTATGTTGATTAAAAATTACAAAAAAAGTGAAGGCATTTTAGGTTTAATTTCAGTTTTTCTTAAAATTACTTCTCTCAAGGTGTGTTGACCACACTATAATTCAACTTTAAATCAAAGAAACCAACAGGAAAAAAAACAAAACAGAAAAGTCTTTTATGCATTAAAAAATCCGGCCGTCCATTTGAGCTGTCTGGACGTTGTAGGTCTTGTATACAATAGGTTGATTTTTACTCTCTTACTTTCAGCTTCTCTGTCAGAGTTTAACTGTCTGCACACACAATTGGGAAATCTTAATTCTTATTTAGTGTGTAATGACAGCTTAGAAGTTCAGAAGGTTTACCTTAGGTCCCCCATGTTAGCACCTACTCAGGTTTAACTTTATTACAGAACATATATTACAGAACAGTCTATGGAGTCCGTGGAGACTCTAAACTTGTCTCTGATGTCAAGGATTTATACCAGGTCGCTCCAAATAAGACGAAAAACACAGGAATTTATATTTAGAATATAAGGATTTTGGATTCATTCTGGCAGTGCATTCAATATAAACCACAGGAGAAATAGACTCCACTTTCTGTCTAACTATATCAATAGAAATTAATTTAGTGATCTATACTTGTGGCAATTAAAGTACATGACACATTACGTGAGTGCCATATGGGAATATTTGCAAAATACCATGTGAGATCAAAAGCAACTATTTACGAATAAATGCGCGTGTTATGTCACAAACAGGAGACGTAATCTCAACTCACTATTTACTTGACAAATCTACTATTTATTTTTTGGTTGTAATGACATCCTTGGATGCAGCCCAGAACAGATTATTACATTAGACAAGAGAGTAAATTGGTAACATAAATGATTTTTTTTTTTTGAGTGCTGCCAGTTTATCTCGTCTCATTATCTGGTTTTGAACTAAACTCACAAATGTCTAAATGCAGTTTATTACATAGGGACATTGAAAACAGAAATGCTTTTACTTACTGTATGTACACTCATTTAATACTGTACCTAATAGGGTAAAAGCTTCAGCTTTATAATTCCTCACTGCATTTTCCTTCTCTGTCAGTTTTCTTTTTCTTGTACTAAAAGTTGACATTAATCCGCTTTACCAAATAAATGATTTTATTCTGTCCTTTGCCGCTTCTGTTGTGCCCTTTAAATGTATTTTCTGACTCTGTCTGCACTAGGTGATACCCCTGGGGGCACTTAAGCACTTAAATTAAGGCATATTTCGAAAGATATATTATTATATTATATTGTTAAAAAAAGATGAAACGGTATTTAAAATGTACTGTATTGACCTTAAAAATATAAATATTATTGTTTTTATTATCGTTTTATTACGTTTTATTAATAATTAAATATTATTATTAAATATATTATTAATATTACAAATTGTACATAAGACGTGTATATGTTCAACAACTCAAACAACCTTTTAAAAGTTTAAAACAACCTTCAACAAACTCAGTGTGTGTCAGACATGCTGAGTCAGCATGCTGTATTGAAAGATAAAGTAAATGCCATTAATGGGCTGCTTGTCTGCAGTGGTTCAAACCTTGACCGCAAGTAAACAGCACCTCACCCAGTACCTCAACAAAGACATTAGATTGATCATCAGATGGCCTTTGGGTCTGCCTGCGGGCCAGGCTGTCTGCCTGAGTCCCCTACCTTTCACTCAGCATCTCTCTGCAGTGTGATGGAAAGCCACTACCAGCTCTGTGTCAGTCACCAGCTGACACATGTCTGTCTGACTGAGGCAGATCATTCTGATTAAAGATGATTTCTCAGTTACAGATGTTGACATAGACTGACTGGAAGTTTTTCAATGTTTTAACATACTTTTGTCTACCTCGGTTTAATGTGTAGACATGACTGTAGGTACAGTGGGCCACTAAAAAGTTCATTTCCTGAGGAGTGTTGTCTATTAACATACTGCTCTGTTTATTCAAACAATCGTCTCTGGTTTAACCACTAATTTGTGTTTAGAGCAGTGTACTGGGGCAGGCAGTGTACTAGGACCTGGGCCTGGGACGCCAGCCATATGCTACTTAAAACCATTATATAAGTATTTCTTATAAAATTCCAATTCTAAACATAAATTGTGATAAAATCTCTCATTTTTTTCTTTTTAAAAGAGTGAATCAGCTAAACCACATTTCCAATCAGTAAAGGAACCTGATACAGATAATGGGCCTCTTGTGCACCTTTTGTTGTAAAATTGGAACATTTTTCACAATAAGGCATGAAACAGTCCCAGTGGGGCAATTATTTGGAACCCTGAGTATGCAAATGCTCTGCAGGACATACCTGCTTTACAGAATTCCATCTGCTATTACCAGGAAAGATTTAGAGCGATACCAACCACTGATACAGCTTTAAACAAATGTCACATGAGTCAGGGCATTTTTTATTGTGTAATATTCATATTAAAGTGAAACCGTAATAAAATTCAAATTAATGTTATTTAAACTTGACCTGTTTTCAGAAATTCTGAAAAAGAGTTGCCATAGTAACCTGTCTTCTTCAATATGCATACTGCATTAGAATACATACAGAAATATACATTGTGAGGCACGGAGTGTCTTTATGCATGTGAATAATCCCGAGGTTAAAACGTCATGGTTTAAAGGGGAGAAATTTTCAAATTCACACTCACATCAGAGAGTGAGTCAGTGTACTGCAGGCTATGTTTCAGAGAGTCCTGCAAAAACAGCTGTCGAAATGAGAAAAAGCACTAATCAGAATTACAGCTTCATCTCCTTGCTAATTTTCCTGCGACAGTGGAACAGGAATATTTCATCTGTCTCTCTTATTATCTTTTCGTTCCAAATCCAACACACAGTTTGCTCTCTTGCGATGCATGAAAGAATTTGGGAGGTGGGTGATGTGTAGCCACATCATGTTCCAATGTTCAACAGAGACATCAACTTTCTCTCTTTCACCTCGCACACTTGTTCGCCTGTCTCCCAAC
>JAZGTJ010004030.1:0-32573 GCA_036877575.1 Botia almorhae
AATAGCCTGTACCTATACCTCCCAACCCCTTTACTCCTGCCCATCAACAAGATTGGAGTTGCACTTCAGAAAAATTAAAGATGACAGCAATCTGTGACTCAAACGGGATCAGTGTGGTCTCAGCATAGCACCATGGGATATATTTCATTTATTTTTAGGCCTATTATTATTATTATTATTATACGAAAGTTTGTAATAGTTAATATTTTAGAATATATATACCATGAAATGTTCACATTTAAAAACATGGGGAAAACGGTCTCGTTGTCTCGGTCTAAAATTACGAGTCCACCTCCTTCCAATGAAGGTCGAGACCGAGTCAAGACCGAGTATTTTTGCTTTCAAGTCCGAGACGAGACCGAGTAAGCAAAAAATGGTCTCGAGACCGGGTACTACAACACTAGTGTGAGGTATGACTGAATCTTCATTTGGACTTCTGACTTTGTTTTAGAATTTGTCTGAGAGAAAGAGGAAGTGGCAGACAGAAAGAAAGCGCTGCGATGAGGAACTGGAGGAGGTGAGGAGAGCGGGCCAGCAGGAGATGGACAACCTCAGGAGCCAATTACGTAAAGCCAGAACCAGCACTGACCATGCTGCAGCTGAACAGGTAAATGTCATGCAAATGAGTGCTCTGACAACAACGGATCCTTTATCTTTGGGTAGTTTATGTATGTCATGGCTTAACATACGAAGGAAGATTGTTGGTGTACATTCTACATTCATAAAGTGTGTCAATGTAAAATGTATAACTGTATAATAAAACAATTGAGGAACTTAATAATAATAAAAATAAATGTTGTTGTGAGGGGATATGTTTAAAATCATGTTAAATCGTATGAGATGAGGACAGTCATATCACTTAACTGATAAAAGTCAATTTATAGGGTCGACATGTTGAGATCACATGACAATTCACATAATTGGCATTATTTGGCGTATTCACCTGCTGAATAAATGAGTAATAGCTGACTGCACATAGCACATTTTTACTGTGGAGAACTAAATAAGCAGTTTTCGCATGATGCACAGTTTTAAAAAAAAAAAAACTTTAAAAACTTTACACGAATAGCTTTCAACCCTAGCTTCAGCATACAACACCAGTGTGTATTTGTTTGGGACAGTAGCACTTAAAATTGTAAACATCTTTCAACTACAAATTCTTGTCTGTATTTTTTTTCTCTGTATTTTTTTCTATGTGTGTGTCTGTGTGCGTGTGTCTGTATCTGCCTGTGTGTGTAGCTGGCTCAGATGCAAGTGGAGCTGGAGCAGGAATGGCAGGTGAAGTGTGATCAGGCTGTAGCAGCAGCACATGAACAGCAGAGGAGAGAAATGACTGAACTCACAGAGCACAGGGATGCACTGCAGATCAAACTTACACAGCTACAGGAAAAGGTAGACACACACACACAAAGCAGTAAGATGAGCTGTGGTACCGCCACACATAACTTTATACTTATAAACTTACATTGTATTCTTTATTTGTATCTGGTTTTCATTTGCTTGCATACCCAGCCTAATTGACACTATTTTTTGCAATAAACCCATCCTAAATTACACTATTCCTCATCTCCTCTTCATAGTTAAACGCACTCAAACAAACACGAGAATCTGAGAAACAACAACAACTGCAGGAGCAGGACCAGACAGAAGAGTTACAGACCTTGAGAGAAAAGGTGAGACATCTTAGGTTCAGCTTAGTCCTGAAGGTCAATTCCACCTAAATTATGATCCACTTAATTTGTAGCATTTAATTTACCTTTAAATTCTATGTTTTTACATTCTGACCCCATTTGTGCCATTACACCTTAAGGGATCTTCCCAGGTAAATGACCTCTGTTATGACTGGTCTATTTAGTCACAAGCAGTTGATTGTGTGTGTTTCAGTGTGCTGCACTGGATCAGAGAGCAGAGTTCCTGAGGCAGCAGGGTGAGGCACGTGCTTCTGAGCTGGAGAGGAAACTGGCAGAGCAGCAGCAACAAACAGACACAGCAGAAGAGGTAAGGATAATTTAGCACTTAATACAAAATACAAATTTTGACTGTAATATTTTATTCTGCTTGAATGGAGATTAATGTTTAGATATTTTTTAAGTTGTAAAAAACACTATTTAACACAACACTTATAAATATGTAGCACACTAAAAATAATAGGAAAAACTGTATATTTTATTACATACTTTTAGGTATTAAAATATTGTTTTCAATATGAAATGTATTAATAATTTGCCCTTCTCTGCTTTTAGCAATGCAAAAATCTGTATGTAAGATTAGTAATCATTTAGCAAATGCTTTTATCCAAAGCGTCTTACAAATGATTGAGCATTTAAATTTTGCCAACATTTAACAAGAGCCAACAAATCTAGTCTACAAAGCTACATTTACAGGTAGGGATAGTTCTGACACTAGAGATGGGATGAATGGTATAAGAGGAAAGGTTTTTAACTTTTATCTACTTAACTTTTATTAACTTATTTTATCCAGGTCGTTAAACATGGATAAACATTGGAAAGTTAGGGATTAGTCAGGTATATGTAGAACAGGAGTGTTTTCAGGTGTTTCTTGAATGTTGTGATGGTCTCAGTAGATCGGCTAGACACTGACCGCTCACTCCACCAGACAGCAGCAGAATGGGTGAATGTTTTTTGAGAGATATCCAGTGTCTCGTTGTGACGAAACAATATGAACATACATGGTGGGAGGGGACGTATACCAGTAGCAGCGTGTTTGAAGCTTTATAACCTGTAACTGTTTATTTACAGGTGAAGCGAGTAATGAACGGTGTGTTTCAGTCTTTGAGAGGGGAATTTGATCTGGATGAGACCTACACAGGAAGTACTGTGCTCAGAGTGCTGGTGAACACTATCAAGGTCTGTTCCATACAACACAATGTAAAAATTATGTTCAGAAGCTTACAGTTCTATGCATTCTAACATATATTCAATGTGTGTGTTTCTTTGTTCTTCAATCACAGAATGTCACACTGCAGCTTCTTACTAGAAAGGCGAGTTCTTCATCTGAACTCAGTGACAAAGAAGAGGAGGGAAAAGGCGAGGAAGAACAGAGTGTTGCAGAGCATGAAAGAAAGGTGCGTATAAATAGAAGGAGAGAAGAAGAGGAAAAGGAGAGGAACAGAGATTCTACAGGACAGGATGAAGATGGACAGCTGCAAGCTGAGGAAGAAAAGATTTTACCAGCAGAGGAAAAAACAGGAGAAACAAAGGAAGTTAAAAGAGAAGAGCTGAATGAACAGGAAGTTGTAAAGGAAGAAGTTAAAGAGGACGTGGTAGAACGGAAGGAAGTAACAGTTAATGTTAACACAGAACAGATTTTAAAAGGTCAGACTGTTGACTTGGACAGTGAAAGTGGTGCAGAGACCACACATGAAGACAATATAAATGACATCACATCCAATCAGGAAGTGGATACAGAGCCACCTGATGACATCACTTTTACACAGGAAGTGGAAATTATTCATGAGAGTGTTATAGAGCCCTTAAACGAACCAGAAACTACACTACGCGGACCTCCTAAGAACCTCCCACCACCTCCACCTCCTAACACTCGACAAGATGACTGTACTAATACATCTGCACAGCTCTTCAGGTAGGTTGATGACCATTTAGCATGTAAATGTGCGTTAATGGTATGATAGAGAAAATGTTACTAAACATAATTAGTTGGGTAGTTTGAAGAAACAGTTCACCCTAAAATGAAACCCATATCATTTACTTTATTTCATTAAAAAAATTGAAGTTTGTTCACCTTTATTTTTTTCTATAAACCTCTATACGCTCAGTCACATGAAGTCATAGGATAGTTAAAATTGAAACTTTTTCTCTGATAATCTTTCTCTCCTGTAGCTCTTAAATTTAATTCACTTGGCACTTCACATTAGATTATCAGACAGTTGTGAACCAATGGCATTTGATGTTAATGACCCGCACTAACATACACATAAATTATAGAAATTCAAGAACAGTAGTAAAAAGTATCAGTGAATAACAACAGATTTCAGTCTGTTCATCAAACATAACTGTCACATGACTTCAAAAGACTTAGCACATACTTAACAGAACACTTTTATTTCCTTTCTATCATTCAGTCAGGAAACAGAGGTTACAGTCTGAGATGTTAGCTAAACTTCTGATTCATTTTTGGGTGATCTATGCATTTAATTTCTTAAACAAATCATCTAATGAGTAGAAGAAATGAACAATTTTTGAAGTCAATCACTCGTTTCCACAGAGCAGCTAGACAGCACAAACAGGTAAAGCTCTGGATGAGATTTGTCACAGGTTAATTGAATTTGAATGTTGAATGTCACATTGTTGCAGTTGACCTAATAATCCAAAATTAAACCATGAAACACATTAATATTTTTAACACTACAAATTAACTTTTAAATAAATCAACTAACACACCACCCAGTCTTTGTCACATAATGTCCCTGTATCCGTCTGTACACTCAGTGTTTGCCTTGTTTTTCTCTGTCTCGCCTCATCTGTGGTCATTCCGCTGTTCTCTCAGTTCACCTGAGAGGATACAAGAGGAAAATGGCGAACCATTTTTCCAGAGCACCGCCCCTACCCAGCCTACACCTGCCCCTATTGATGAAGAGGAGGAGTTGGTGAGCAGGGGTCTCTCTCTCACACACACACATATATATGTTCATCTAAGGCTGTTTACTGGTTCATTGTCAACAAGATCTTATTTTAGTGTCATTAAAAGGAGCAGTTTAACCCATATTTACTCAGTCTCATGCCGTCCCATGACTTTCTTTTTCAGCCAAACACAATTGAAGTTATGTTAAATAATATCATAGCTTCTAGCTTTGTAATGCCATTGAATGGATACCAATGTATTAAAGCTCCATTCATCGTTTCAAAGCACATTCATCCAATTTAAATTTTAAATTATACCTTAGTCATGAGATTGCAAAGGTTCTTTCAGGAATTAAGATTTAAAAGTTATATCTTTACTAGAACTGATTGTTATTAGCTGAAGACATAGTCATATACACCACTTATAGCAAAAGGTTGAGTAAATTAAGATAATTTTCACTTTTTGGTGAACTATCCCTTTAAAAACTGTCTTTACTGGTCAGAATAACTGTCATGCATATACAGTTGTGTAATTAACCTCATTAATGACTAACGGCTCCTGTAATCAAACTTAAAGACCCTACTTATCTAAAAAATGTTTTAAGTAATTAGGAATCTTTTAAGTAATAATTTAAAAAATCCCTGGTAAGCATTTTATTATATGGGTGGTGTACTGGTTTAGGGCTGGTAACCATAAGGTTGTAGATGTAAAACGGCCTTTTTTCATGTCTAAGGCATGTTAAACTTTGTTAACCAATCACCAATCATGCAAATGCACTTGCCACAATCAGGTGTGAATAAGGTTGTGACTCCCATAAATAGCCAAACTCTATGTACTCAGAAGTGACTTAGCTCAGAACTAGCTTAATATCGTTGTGTAAACATGACCTAAGAAAACGTACTCGTACTGCTTTGTGATTGGCCAATAAGCTGTATTAAAGGTGTACCGATTCATATGCTTCTATGTCCTCAGAGTTTAAAAGGCCAGCCCCCTCCCGCCCCTCTATTTGGTGATGACGGTGATGATGAAGATCTGGATTGGCTGGGCTGATATGATCATTCCCCATCAAATTTCAAAACACCAGTGCCTGATCTTAGACGACTGTTGTTAAGGACACCAGATAAATTCACAAGAAAAGTGTCTGTACAGTTGAACTTCATTTTTGGGTTCTGATGATTCCGGACACAGAAACATTTCAGAGCAACTATAAATACGTCTTCCCAAGACCTTAAACAGCATTTAATGACATGCTTTAGGGAGGTATGGACTGATTGCTGCTTATAAAATGGCATTTTGATAAAGCACATATTCAGTTGTCGTAGAAATCATTTCTGAATACTGTAAATCATAACCATTGATGTTTTTCCCTTTTAAAACTAATTTTTGATTCATTGTTCCCTTTTTTAAGGTTTCATCCGTAATTCTTATGTTAGTTTGCTTTATCTGTGTTGTTGTTAATATTTATACACTGTGCTAAGAGTAATTAAGTCCATATTAATAAATTAGCAGCCATTTGTCAGCGTTCTTTGCTTTCCACCAATCAGGTCATTATTTTTTCAGAATTACTTTAAACCGATTATAGAAATGAACTTGTTTCATAACCGATGCCGTTATAAATGGTGCAGGCCTGCAGAATTGACCCAGTCAGTTTCCAGAGACAATCAGAATTCATAGTAGTTTTTAAAAAAATGTTTGCTTTAATGTTATTTCTACAGATGAGATATGTTAATGTGTGATCTCACTCATACCATACACTGATGGCAGCAAAACGTTCGCTGCTCACTAGATTGTTAGAACAGAGCTGATTCAAACAGTTGTCATGGTGAAACATGGAAGGGTTGCAGTCCTGTGGGTGTTTACGTTCCTGAGCTCCCAACGGATATCAAGTAAGCCTTGTTTCAGTTATTGAAACACACTTTCAAAAAAGTGCTTGCTAAAGACTAGTGTAAAGAAATCCCACCACCAGTGAATGTAGAGCAGTCTTGCTCTAGCCATGAGTCCACAAGAGGAGTTAGCGAGGACAGTAGCTGTGTTCCAGATTAAAAACACTGTGTCCGCTGTGTAAGCACCAGTGAGGCTCATCGCAGATCTAGCATTGATACAGTGCCTTCTGTAATTATAATGTGGTTGCCATTCTGAGAAAAAAACAAATATGACAAAACTTTAGATTTATACTTTATTCAAATGTGGCATTTATGTTATCAGTTTGCTAACAAAATACATTTGAAAAAATACAGTTGTAATTAACTAGATTTTTTTGCAAGTGGTGCTTGCTTTTGCACCACCGCAATACTACTTGCTATGCAATTGCTAAAGAAATATTGTTCTGGATTGTTAGGTGGTTCACACTGGCTCAAGTAAAGAGTCCACCCTCAACATCTCTATAAAATACTGACCTAAGCAAACACCACTACTACAGCAAAACATCCCTGGTTGGGAATCACTGAATTGGATCATGGAGCAATGAGAAGGGCATAAAACGTATCCCAGAGAAAGATTTCAAATTTGATTTTTGACCAAAAAAAATCAAGGCTGCCAAAAGACTAATAGGTATAATATGTACAAGCTGGGTTTGACAATTTGTATGAATTTAGCTTGTAATAAAGTAAAACCTGCAGATAATGCTTAAATGGACCAACGTCACCGACCGTAAACAGAGGTGGTTCTTTGGGATGAGGATGAAAGCCTTTCTGAGTACAGGTTGAGATCTCCTCCATACCATAGTCTGTCAACCTGAAGTAGCCAGTCCTGCGATACAAATGTACACACATTCAAACCATCAGTATTCCACACGAGCATCTCTATAGCACAAACATTTTCACTAACATTCTGAAGTATGTGCTAGGTTTTAAAGGTACTGGGCTGATATAATGGGTGCCTGAGACAAAACTAGTCATAGGATGTTGCGTTCCAGGTTGGTGGCATAAAATCTTCATGAAAAGCATTTCATGAAAGTTCTGTTTAATGCACTGTGTAATAGGTTAAATAGATGTCTAAAAATGACAAATTACATTATATTTGGTTAATTTCTACTTTGATTTAAGTCGTCTTTACTGGCATACGTTATTTTCACCACCAGTCTTGTTGCATCATTGTGTTCAATGTATGTGTACCTAAATGGCACATACTAACAAGATCAACTGTGGTTGGTCACTTTAAATCATTAAGACATTCTCTTTATAAGTCAGCAGCCCATGCTTTGTTAGTTTAATCTATTGTTTCTGGATTTACTCATTGAACTTTGGAGAGCAGACAATGGCAATGGACTCCGGGAGCATCATCTGGTAAGAGCAGTGAGTGTGCAGGTCTACGCTGGAGAGGAAGGCTGTCTGTGTTGGGTGGGTCTGTGGAACAGGGACAGTAACATGTAGACTTCCAGTTAAATGGCTGTAGGATGACTTGTGTAGTTGTTTGTGCCAATCATGATTAGTTACAAAGTATAAAAACTCCTATTCAAAATCTCCATAGACATATTATCCTTATTTTTGACAGGAAATGTGAACCTTAAGACAGACCTGGCATGAGGTCTGAGATTAAGTGATTTATGATGAATTGTGTATTTGTTAGTGATATCAGTTTAATTTGCCAAATTTCTGGTAAGGTACTGTACTACCCACTATACTACATATACTGTCTATGAATATGGTTACATGAGTCTACAGCAGTTACCAGCTTAGCAACCCTGCTCCTGAAAGGTCACTGTCTTAATTTTAGCTCCAACCCTCCAATCAAGTAACTTTAAACACCTTGATTAGCTGTTTCAGGTGTGTTTGATTAGATTTGTAGTAACTTCTGCAAGACACAGGCTCTTCCAGAGCAGGACTGAAGACCACTGTACTTAGTTGTAATGCATAAATGGCAGTACTGTCGTTTTCTGATAAAGAAATCGAACTGCTAAAAAAGTGGGCGGTCATTATTGAGCCCTATAGCGAAGTTAAAAGCTATTGTTTCTACAATGAAAAAGTATCAGTCTATGGTTCATGTCATGTTAGTACAGGGGCAGTGAATTGATGTGCCTCATACATGTATCCAGCCCAGGGTGATGAGGTTGTACTGATCCTGCACCAAAAACAGCTCTTCTTCATTCTCTGTGTCACAGTAATCTGGACCTCCACACTGTTTCGGCACAATCACGTGCGTCACTGTAAATATGTTCCTATTCTGCAATAAACACATGAAAACTCAATATAAATGTTCCATCTAAACACATTACATGAAGATGATTAAACAAAAAGCAACACATCCAAGTAAACTTGCAGAATACAATAGTGACCATATGGGTAGTGACCGATATTGGCAGTTTTAAGAAAATTATAATACTCTGTGCCAGATGTTAAAAGTGCTAAATCATTTTTTTGTACTGAAGGTGTTTTGCAAGATTACATGTAAATGTAAAGGAATGTAAAATTGTTGATTCTATATAAAGCTATAAAATAAAATAAAAAACAGGAACCACAAAAATAATGTCAACCATTTGTTGAAATGTTAGATTTTCTGTGCTCAATTTAAAGAAGATCAGCAGAATAAATAGCTGCTGAATACATCAGCAGTTGAGACTACTGTAGTTTTGTTACTGACCAAAATGCCTAATCAAATTAGCTAAAATATTTAATAAACAAACATGTAAGAGGCAGGGAATGTAGAATTTTGTTACACAGTCATACCAATCTTCCACAGAGAATGCCACAGGTTTCCACTGCTCTAATAGTGTTGTTATTGGCCAGTCGCAGGAATTTGCCACTAAGCTCTGCAGGAATAGCTATTTGCCTTAAGCCGTCTATCAATGTAGCTGAAACACAAACAGAACACATACAATGTGAAATCCCAAAACACAGAATAACAAAACTAAAGCAGCATCAAAATAAGGCCATACTGTTGCTGCTGAGGTGACCCGGTTTAAGTGAGCGATCAAAGGTCGGAGGCGCAGCCGGGCTGGGTGTGGTTGGAGCTGAGGGAGCACTGTGATTGGCTGACGGATACTGCGGACTCTGAGGGGGAGTTGGGGCTGCTGGGTGAGGCACAGGTGGGCCCTGGACCCCGGGGATAAGCACCGTGTCATCCTGAGGGGAGGCTGGCATGTTGATTTGCTGGCACTCACGTTGACGGTCCTGCTGGCGTATCATTTCCTCAAACATGCTGAACTGTTCCTGCTCCAGCTGCCTCCTCTGCATCTCAGCCACACGCTGCCTTTCTGCATCCAGCTCCCGCTGCCTAGACAACTCCTGCTCCAGCACTGCTGCTTCTGCTCGCTGCCAAACACGAGAGAACAATATCCCTAAATTTGATGAAAAAAAAGGCTGGTTTTTTAGCCTCTGGGTGAATATATTAATCTTAATAAATTTAATTGAAATTACGGTAGGTAATTGAAATTAAATAAATACATATGGTTCTCAACAAGAGTAATACTTTTGCTATTCTAGCAGCCGAAGCAATATTGCTACTCACTAAGTGCCAGTATAACCCTAGACTTTACAAATCAAAGCTCATCTGGATGAGCTGTTTAAGTGAGAGGTCATTATAAAAGTTTACAAAATTCATATTCACAGGGGCAAGTTTAGTAATCAGTTATTTATTTCTAGCGACCAATACTTTTAAACTTTAAAAGAAATGCATTTGGGGCAGCCGTGGCCTAATGGTTAGAGAGTCTGACTTATAACCCAAAAAGTTGCACGTTCGAGTCTCAGGTCCAGCAGGGATTGTAGGTAGAGATTGTGAATTACCAGCACTCTCTCCACCCTCAATACCATGACTGAGGTGAGACCCTTAAGCAAGGCACCGAACCCCTAACTGCTCCCCGGGCGCCGCAGCAATGGCTGCCCACTGCTCCGGGTGTGTGTTCACGGTGTGTGTGTGTGTTCACTACTGTGTGTGTGCGCACTTGGAAGGGTTAAATGCAGAGCACAATTTCCGAGTACGGGTCACCATACTTGGCCTCACGTCACGTCCTTTCCTTTCCATTTAAATATTTAAGTAACAAGTTTTCCCATTTTGTTTTGAAAACAAGTGACGCTTCACAGACCAGTTGGTGTATTACATCGAAGTATCACTTTAGCAATTGTGATACTTAGCGAGCATACGACTCCAGATACTTTCGAATCACTCCTGCGGTACTATGATATGCTAATTGCTTGAATACATGCTTCAAGTCAAACACACCTATTACGCAGCTTTCAGTTGCAACATTACAAGGTCTGTGATAACACATAACAGCCTCTAAAAATTTGCCACTGCTCATCTGGGTACTGTGAGTCATCTTGACAAATAGTACGTATAAACTAAAGGGATCATGACATTATTTTCTTTCCCCGAGGTGTAACTACAATATTACTGATTGTAATATAATGTAAACTAAACATTAGAAATTTCCATCCTTTTTTTAGTTGTGTTTTTAAAAAAAGTCAAATCTAAGTGTTCTCCGTTAAGAACCTTTGAGTATAATTATCAATGTGTTTGATTGGCTAACATCTGAATGAACAATGAACAGCACAGCCAGGAACAGCCCAGCATCTGACTGGCATCTTACTGCTATCACAAACCTATTGTGAGTGTAAACAAGGCCTTCAGATTCACATGCTCCTCTAGAGTATTCTCCTCAGCCTGTTTAACGATGTTGTAACATTTTAATCCAAACTAACTAACAAAGGATTAACAAATTAATCCTTTGAGTTTCATTATAAAATATCATTGATATTAAAAAAAAATGTAAATTATGTTAAGGTTAGTCAATTCTGAAACATGTCTTACATTTTTGCTGAGATACTCAGCATATTCTTTCTCATATCTTTTCAGTAAATGTTTCTTAAGCAGCTCTGCTTGAGGAAAGGCCGTCTCCTTTAGCTTCTGTTTAAAGAACAACAGCACAACATTACTAATAATTGCAGTGACATTCAAAACAAACTTTCAATATTATTAATACTAAACAACATTACCCTTAAAGTCTCCTTCTTCTCAGGAATATTGGGAAGCTTATATTCTGGATGCTTGGGGAGTTTTTCAATAAAAAGCCTGATGGAATAAAACAAAAGGAAGATAAACAATATGCACCACATTTGCTTTCACTTGCTCTCGTCTCAACGTTTTAACCGACCCATCCACAATAAAATGTAAATTAATGAAATAAAAGTAAATTAAAAGTACCATGTATTAATTATTTTCACTTAGGAAAGTTCCATGCATCATAGACAATCAAAACTCTACATTTGCAAGCCACAAACAAACATGTACAGGAATGAATGAAATCAAAAGATGTAGTGAGAACACAGTACTGGCCCACAAAGCAAGTAAAAAATAACTGTTACATCAACTGTCTCAAAACTCTCTTACAAGCTATGCCTATACAGATTAAATGGTGCAATTTCTAAGATTTTTCAAATGGAAAGGAAATGGCCAGCATTCAGATCTCTGCTTACGTGATGTACTTATTGTAGAGGACAAAGGCATGCTCTGTGTTGCCCTCCTCTGCGTACACATGGGCCATGCGAATCATCTCCATGCCTGAGCGGAAGTATCTGCGGAGGGGTACGGCTTCATTCATGTCCACTGTACTGCCCTTCTTTGTCAAGGCCCGCACCCTCTCCTCTGGGGTCAAACTAACATCTGCGTGGTCCAGCATAATATGGACGGTGACCCACAACCTTGCGCTTCAAAAGAGGAAACATAATGAAAATTATCATTAAAAACCTGCTTTTAAGGTGTGTGATTGATTACACATACATTTCCTGCCAAACTAACTGCATTGAATAAATGATGTTATGTAAGGCTGTTGTTTTGCAGTTTTAGGATTACCAGACTCATTTTACTCAACACCTGTTTCTGTAAAACAAAAAAGAAAGAAACCTATGTTTACATATCAACTACTTGGAAATTAATGACAGAACATAAGTAAAAAAAAACAGCCTATTAAAAAATCAGAAGGATGTGGCTTTCCAAGAAAAATGTACATGCAAAATAAACATTGCATGACCTTATCTATACGGTCTGTAAGCAAGCTTTATGCATTCTTACAATAGCAAATATACTATGAATGAAAAATTACTCGATGAAAGGAAAATAAAGAATGAGAAACAAAACAGTTCTTACTCTAAACAGATATTTCACCCAAACCCGTGTACAGACGGTTGTCAAATCAAAATTTGTTCGTTTAAAGCAAAACATAAATTATAATAAAAATAAAAGTGTATGTATATGGTTCTGCTGCTGCTAGATAGCTAATGGTTTATGATGCTTACCTTGAAGATAATGAAAGACTTTATGTGCTTTCAGATCTCAATCATATTAACTGCGAAAAGTCGTCCATTCCTTTTTAACGCTTTTTATATAAATCGTTTCCAGGCGAGTTAGTTGTTATATGGTTCTGTACTTCACGCTTTAATAGCAATCACTTACTTCCTCTTCCTGTTTGACGCTAACAAAACACCCACGTAAAGCTGCTCTCGGATCAGTTTTGGCTCCCTCTATTGATACAGAGGTGGTGTGCGAGTTAATATTTTACAGGGAAGATTTGTTGAAGTGTTTGACCCTTTTATGCAGTAATGCTCATGTGTTTTGTATGGAAACCGCTAATTTTAATGTTGTTTTTCACCTGTTATATATCTACCGTAAATGCTATATAACCTAGTAAAATTACTCCTAACTTGTTTGACAAGTTGTTCCTGTAGCTCAGCTGGTGCGTTATCATAGCAAAGGTTGTGGGTCGATTTCAAGAAAACATACTGATAAAATGTATACCTTCGAAGCGCTGTAGGTCGCTTTGGATTAAAGTGTCTGCTAAATGCATAAATGTAAATGTTAACATGCCTGATGTTTTAAAGACACAGATAAACTTGGTCCCATTAACCCACGTTACTGTAATTACGCACGACCCAGACATAGTATAGTACTTTATATACACGTTCTATTGCAATTTATCATTTACATTCTGTTTATTATTTTGTTTGCACATTTGACTGCTATTGTCAGTCTCATGCAATTGTTTTGCAACGTTTTATCGAATTCAATACTCAGATCCATATGATTATATTAAGACAATAGTATACTGACCACACACTCAAATATTTGTTATCACAGAAAAGCCCCAGATGTCCTTCTTAATATACCAGGGTTTTAAACAGAGGTATGGTCTCAGAAATAGCTAAAGTAGTGGCAAATAATAAGAAAGTGGGAAATCTAGGCTTGATTATCTAATTAAATATTTTTCCATGATTAAAAATCAGCCCTAAGTTGTGTGAAAACTATTATGGGACAATATTGATGTAGCCAAACAAAATCAATGTTAAACTAGATATTAAAGTTTGGAGACAAAGCCTGGCATGAAAGTTAAGACAGTTTTTGTTAAGGTTAGTTAGGTGTTAAAACAGATGGAATAATGATCAGATTAAAACAATATCAGTAACTTATTTAAGATGATATGGGTTTTGGGTGACCAAAAATAAGAGACCTGTCAAAGGAAAAGCTCAAACCTTTATTCCAATTCACTTTAGTGTAGAAAGAATATAACTTGAAAAAGTTGCAATAGTGGTAAAAGACAGACCAAAGTACACAGTCAAACCCCATCATATAATTTTACCCACATAATAATTTAAAATAGGTCCAGCATTTCAAGAAACAGAACTGTGCAAAATCACTGGTATCACTCACAGGCTTAACAGAAAATAAAGCAGGACTGATGATACAGTAAAACCCAAATTAATGTTCATGCAGTAGGCACAACAAAAGTGTAAATTTCAGAAATAGCACAGAATTAAATATCTTGATATTTTTTGTCTGTGTAAGTTGTAACCGGCTTATATTTTTTATTTTATTAGACTAAATTTGGCACAGAAAGTGAGTCTTTCAGTTGATTTATAAACAAAGCACGGATAATTAAAAAAATGTCACCAAACACAAATAATATAATTTTTTTGGCTGCTGTCTTCATGTTTTCATGTTTCTTTGTTTTGGAACTCATCGGTTTCAGGCTTTACATTTAAATAAAGCATAAATTAGATTTTAAAACCATACAAGATACCTGCCAAACATAGAACTGAAACACAAACATTTAACTGTGAAGTACAAGCCAAAAAAGTTGATGTCCCTTTAAGGTGTTTCCTTCATTAATGAACTTTACACCAGAACAGTCAATAAACATGGGCGGCTTATTAGAACACCAAGCTCGTGAATATAAACAAGTCGCTCTATTCTGAGCTAAGTTTCTAGACTAAATGGAAGGTGCACCCAGATTGTGCAAAGCTATTTTCCTGTTTAAGCATGCCAGTGCAGTCCATTAGGGAATCACAACCGAACTGTTGCCTGACCAAGCAACGTTGGAGTGTTCACCGCATACAGATTGATAAATGTAAAACAAAGCAGAGCTCTACAATAAGGATTGTTCAATGCTGAGGCATTACTTCTCTAGCAAATATGTGTAAAAATTAAACTTTTGTAAACAAAACTTAACATTTACCAAAAAAAATAGCAAAATGGACATTCTTTTAGACAAATTTGCATTGCAAACATAAAATGTATCTTTCTTCATAGTGATGAATATTGAATATAAGTTGAAAATATATGTAGAAATGTAGTTTTTGGCCTGCCAAGTAAATCCCTATTATTAAGCTCTGCTAAGCATTCACAGACCACAAATTAACTAAAAAACGGTTGTGTCACAATACACCTGTTAAATAGCAACATCAACATGAAAAACATCAAAGCCTGAAAATACCCACTGTTTGTGTCCTATTCTACGCAGGTAGAAATTGCAAAAGTGCAAATAGGGTGCAAGTCCTATAATTGTGATCAGCTTAAATCATTAATCATCTCCATTAGCTCGTATTTTAGATATGCCTATAACAAAAAAAATCCCATTTCTCACCTTCAAAAACTCATTCATTTCTTAAAACAACTTCCATGATCATGAAAAAGCAGCAAATATATTTTTTCAAAAATAGACATATTGTTTCCTTCTCTGTTAGTCTAGTAATAGATTTGACAAAAAGAAAAACAGAAAACAATAGAAATCTACCAACAAGGCTCAGCAATTATACAAAAAAAACAGGCATTGAACCAAACACCAACAACATGTAATGTATAGTATAGTAAACTTTGATTTTGTATCTGTAATGCTTTAAACTTGAATGAAGATCATGAAAGCCTGGTCATTTTGAGATCTACAACAGACTTTGTTTTCAACACACCTGGCTGCAGTGACATGCTATGAACAGTTATGACCCATCAACACTAACATCATTTCAGATTAATTAGTGGTAATTGGTGTGCAATGTTAAAGTGTAATGTTTGCCTCATGACTGATAATTTAAATTTCAAGGTCACAGTAAAACGATTTTGCTTCATCCATCACCATCATCTGACTGGACTCTCACTGTGAAAGAGAAAAAACAATTTAATTTCAATGCTAGAAATACAACCCGAGTTAAAGGTACCATGCCAAATTGCAAAAATAATGGCCATTTTTCTCCTATTTATATTTAAAGCTGCAACCTGTAACTTTTGCCTCTCTATCACCATCTCTATTTGAAGAATAAAATTGAAGGTAAGTTTCTGTAGACGTTTGCTTTATGTTGAACTCAAAGTCAAACTATAATTTACCACGAAATTGGACAAGATAGCTCAAATTACATATCCTTATTATAATCTTACTGCGAACCAGGGTAAGGAGACAGTTTTGAACACTAATCTGATATGTACTTGCTCAATAACTGTTTTTTGTTAATTTTTAACCGAAAAGTTACCGATTGCAGCTTAATGCTTGGAATATTGCAGGGAATATTACACAAATCTATAGCCCCATGGATTTCTGGAGAAAACCTTTATCCACTGGAGTAAACTTTGTTAAATTAATTGACAAATGTTTTCTTTAGTACATGGTTGGATTTGAATTGCACACATCACCGATATCAAATTAAACCTACAATTTAATTTTATGCGTGTATTCGCGTGTATTTGCAGTTCCAAGTAAAGTTAATGCCAAATATATGATACTCATTAAAGTTTTATTCACATCTGGTACCTAGCTATTTTTAATTTTGGACCCATGCGTACATATTGCTACTCACATTCTGATCAAGTTTTTGATAATCTACTGTTTTTGGTCTCCGGTATCCTCTGGATCTCCGGCCCTCAACGACAAAGGCAATGATCTGTAAGAGAGAGTATAGAAACAGGTCAGTGACTTTTCATTAAGTACCATTTTAATCATCATCAGCTAAGAAAGAACAGACATTAGTAGGTGAACAGAACAGAGAACAGACATTATGTAGTGGGTGAACAGAAATGAAGCCCCTTAAATTTGCTGATGATGGCTATTCCTTTACATTTATACATGAAAACCAATACATTCTATGGCTTGAATCTTGTTAATGTCTATGACAGGTAAAAACACATACGAACAGAAAAACCGACAAACCTTGCGCTTGTTGTGACTGGCAATGTAGAGTACGGCCACTATTATAACAGCACAGACGAGATAGGCAAAGAAGTGGCTGCTCTCAGCATTTTCCTCTACCTGCTGGTTGTCAATCACTTTCTTGTGTTTGTCCACTGCCTCATTCATGTTTTTGCGGCCGGATGTTCCCGGTTCATCCTGGTCCTGGTCGTCTTGATTATATTCATTTTCATCATTAACGATTTCATTGCTCTCTGCAGATGGTGAAGTGGTTTTCTGGTCTGCAGGATCTTTAACCTCGGTTCCTTGTTCTTCACCCATTTCTTCCTCCTTGGAAATCTGTTCATCTTGATTGGTTGTCTTATCATTATCAGTATCACTGCCTGTAGGGTTTTCAGGTGCTGCCTGCTTCTGTTCATCTTTTACAGCATTATTTGATTCAGCTTGACCATCTTCAGGAGTTTCTGGGTTGGATTTCACACCATCTGTGTTTTTATCATCAGCAGCAGGTTGAATAGAAGTGTCCTGATCTTGTTTATTTGCCATTTCATCTTTCGATTTCTCTGGATTTATTTTGGAGTCTACCTGTTCAGCGCTATTTTTTGCTTGATCGGTTGAAGGTGTATCTTTAACATTGTCAACAGAATTTGTGTTGTCTGGTTGTTCTTTTTTCTGCTCTGCATTTTCTTCTGCGATTGTTGCATTTTTTTCTACCTCATTACTTTTTTCCTTATTTGCTTCTGTGGGTGGAGGAGTTAGCTCCTCTTCTCCGTCTGGTTCTTGACTATTTTCTTGATCTCTTTTGTTCAAATGAAGGTTTGTTTGACCTTCATTTGTTTGATCTAGCAATGGTTTGGTTGCCACTGAAAATATCACAAAAAAGAATAAGTTTTAAGTTTCATAAGTTTTTTCCATAATAAAAACTTATATGCAACCTAAATGGATGTTTGTAGCCTAAAGTCAGATCATACGCGCATATTTCATAACGTACGTTTTACTGATTTATTAAGAAATAGAATGGGGGAAAAATCATACAATAATCTGATTCACAATCGAATTATTCAGATTAATTTAATGAATCCGACTTTGTTACTTTCTTTTTCATGAATAAAACATAGATAGGGCGGCTGTGAAAAATCCAGGTGAATAACAAGAAAATGTAGGTTTGTAGATTTAAACAAATAAATTTTATTTTTACATTTAGTCATTTAGCTGACGCTTTTATCCAAAGCAACTTCAATTACAATAAGAGACAACAGTGAATAAGTGCATAGATATAGACAGGGGTTTATATTTTTGGGTTAACAATTCCGACTTCTTTCTCGGTGAACACTCCTTTTGAAATGCATGTCAAAAGCAGGAATGTGGTTCATCCACTGATAAATCTCTTTACCTAGCGCTATTGCAATGGTGCTGAAAACTAGTGCTGAATGGTAACGTTACACAGAGTAAACGTAACAGTTGACTTAAAAACTCCGTGAAGACAATAACTTACCCAGAGACAAGCAGACCAAAATCACACAGAGAGCTGTTAAACGCATCATTGCTTCGAACAGTGGTACAGTTGTAAGAAAAGACAAAAGATCAACGCTTCAATTTACATACAGGTGCTTCTGACTGTAAACGCCAACACAACGATTCCTGTATAATAACGACTTCCGTGTTTACACAAAGGGCACAACTGTAGGATGTAAAATGCGAACTGGATTAGACCTGTAGGCTGTAAAATGCGAACTGGATTAGACTGCTGTTTCATTTGTTGTTTGTTTAAAACAAACACAGCCGGGGCACATTAGGATGACAAAATAGAGAAAAAAAATACACAAACAATAAAATAAATATAATAAGAAAATTAAAATGTATAAATGAGTTTAAACAAAAATATTAAAGTTTATAAATAGTAACACATTTTACAGCTTTCTTATTTTTCAAACTTCTATCTTCAGAAACAAAGGTTTATTTCCCCCATATATACATTTATCCATCCTTTCTTATTACTGCAGTTGCGCGTTCCTGAAACATATGACGCTGACGTGGCGTCATGTAAATTTCTTGCGGATGTTTGAGGCTCCATTGGTATTTACAGTGTGTACGTAATTTGAATTTGTTTAATCAAGTCGTGTTTGTTTAATAACTCGTCCCGCACAGTTTGTCGTAGACCCATGAATGAGGTGTTAAATTGACCGGCTCATTAAGGAGAGATGTGCTATGACTTTTATAAGCGATCATGTGCGATGTTTTTAGGGTGTACGAAAGTGGGCGAAAAATTCCATAGGCTTAACATTGGGCAGACCATTGTAATGTAATAGCTCCGTATCAGAATGGCGTAAAGATTTGGGGTGGGCTCATATCGCTCGGTTTAGTAAGCAGCAACAAATGGTGACGTTTCAATTTCATAGCCACGCCCTAGCAACCAGTGACAGTACCCTAACAACCATCCTGCTAACTTTTATTTAAAAAGGCATCAAAACAAAGAGACAAGTGGGTGGCCTCTTTTGACTCAGACTGGCAAGTAATCTTTAATTATTGCCATGAAAACTGTCCAGCCATGCCCTAGCAACCATGTAATAAAATGAATAAGCCATAAACTCAACATTAGAACACTGAATATGTGGGTTTATTTAACTCGGGCTGTCAGTGGGCTTTAGGTGTTGTCCTTGAAACTTCCTGACCACACCCTAGCAACCATTTAGATCACCTTAGCAACCTCCTAACCTCATGAAATAGCCATATTTTAGTATATCTGTCATGTTAGCACCATGCTAAGTCATGCTAAAACACGCTTACATCATGCTAAATCATGCTAGCGTCATGTTAAAACATGTTAACATCATTTATATATTCCTGAGTTTTGCCACAAGTTTTCTTCAGAAAATGTTCATATCTAGTCTTTTATTATCACTTTTAATTATTGCAGGGTTAGTCCTCCATATCTATACCATACAAGGCAACATAATCAGAAAGGAGATACAGCCTCTAGTTAAAAGCTCGCCAAAAACATTTTAAATTACATTAAAGAGAACATCTAAATATTAAAACTTTTTTTATGAAACAAGTATTAATTTTTACTAGGTCTTTAATAATAAACAATAATTAAACACAAAGAAAATAATCTTATAAACGGGTGTATATTGGTAAATGAAAGGTGCATGTACGATCTAAACAGTAGAGGGCACTGTAAGACCAATAAACTGTTACAAATCATTGGTCACTGGCCTAAGTTGCTCTATCCAAATGCTTAGGATTTCATTCAGTACTTTACAGATATAATTATCTGTACCGCTTCTGTTCTTTTTATCTCTTTATCTAAGTCTAAGAGGTAAGAATAAACCCATATGTGAATTACAGTGGACTAAATCTAAATGTTTAAAAGAAATCTAAATGACTTATCAGTTAATCTTTATTCCTCATTTCATTCATCATTAAAGTAAACACAATGTTAGAGCATATGCATGACTTTTTAATAACTAAAAAAAGCTTAAAATTGGAATGTGAATTGGTAAGATTCTATAGAGACAGAACCTAGCCACTCCTTCAGAAAATGAAAGCACAACAGACTATGGATCTAGTTTGAGCAGATTGGCAGACTCTCTCAAAACACAATGCCAAATTTTGAAATATGTCTTGAACATGTCACTCCAAAAGAGAACACAAAATGTAAAAGTAGACAGATTCTTAAAAAGCAGACTGGTCCAGCAGATTAATCATGCTTCTAGTGTATTCTTTTTACAGTAGATGCTTTTTTAATTTTAATATCAAAAGTGAATGCTTTATGCTTCTGCAATTCATCTGTCTTCACCCCAAAAAAACTTCATCTTCATCATCAACTCATGTCATTACTTTTCATCTGCTGTTTAACATAAAACGAGTATATAGTACCAGTACCTGTCAGGATCCAGATTTGGCACTTCTCAAAATGCTGTTTGTGGTCATTAATATCAAAATAGCAGAGGTCCAGATTAAAGTCTTGTAAATCAGAAAACCTGCAATACAGCACAGCACTCATATGCTTTTGTGGTGATTTATATGCTTTCATTGTATGAAACAAATTAGCAGAATATTCTTCAAAATTCCTCCTTTTATATTCTACAAAGTAAATGAGAGTGAGAAATCATGTTTTTGGAAAGCCCATGTGCTTAGTCATTACCTTCTGCATGATAATTGTTTTTACTCCAGCAGTTTACATTTTGAGACAATCTTCTAGGCCTATAATGTTTATCTTGCATAACCTTACCAACTGCTGTGAATAATTTGTTACAGCAACCAAAGATCTTGCACAACATGCAAATCATGTTAATGTTAATCAATGTTTTACAGCTCTGCCAGAGACTAAAAACCCTGCAGCTTTAAATTCTCTACCAGGTCTAATTATAGTCCTGACATTTAGTACTGAAAACGATCCCTCTTATTATTCGTCTGCATTTCCTTCTTTAAGGTCAAATGGTCGTAAATAAAACATTAAGAGGCAGTCTTGGGCCAGGGGCCAGGTGTTACCTGTCTTCACAGGGAGCTGCCAATGGAGACTTCGCCAAATGTAATGAGAGTGTCGATCAAACAATCAATAAATTTGTTAACAGAAAACTGTATCTTGAGGAGTACGCATAATTGTTTTTCATTGCATGCTGTATTAAAAACTTCACTTTTGTACAATAACTAATAGGATTCATCAAGCTTTTTGTACTCGTAAATTTCAAAATGACATTAAGAAATAAAACAGACATTTGGAGGTCTCGTAATGTTAGGACTTTCTGAATTTAAACTAAAGCTTTCTTGGTCCCCACAAAACCATTGGAAAAAAATCCTGAAAAATATAGAAACTGTCTTTGACCTTGATGTTGCTATACAGCATTTATATGAATCAAGTTCAAGCATTCAGACCTGAAATTTACATATTTTCAAATTCACTTCAAGGCTCTAAACACATCTTATTCCTGCTTAGTCTTTACCTGGTTATGACATAATACAACAAAGTTAAAGGAATAGTTCACCCCAAAATTAAAATTCATAATTTACCCACCTTCATGTCATAAAAGGTACAGAATGCCTTGAGATGTACTTTATGAACTAAGAATCATTTTTGGGTGAACTGTTCCTTTAAATCAATTACCAATGTACATTCAGCTGTTAATTAACAAAATAAAAGCGACATTTCCCCACCTTTTTAGAATCACATGATCAGACTGAGTCTATTTTACATTTTACTCAAGACCTACTCAAACTGATTTATGTATTCTTTTGTCTTAATATTGATTCAGATCGGAGCAGAGGAATGTAAACACAGTGTCAAGTGATTTCCAAACATCAAAGGCCTTACCTGGAACGAATTCAAGATCAAAGCCAAGCCCACTGGCAGAAGCTTGGCCAGGGGCCAGTGCGTTCTAATGAGCTGAATTAACATGTATTAATTCTGACCTTGTGAGAAGCAGACAGATGTCTCTTATGAGGGAGTTCACCACACAGTTCTTTGTTCAATATACACATTTAAAGGGGAAGGTCTCCTGTTGTGTCCCAATGGCTGCATCTGATTATTGAATCAGAACCCCCTTAAATGAAAGAGAAAATACCTTAGATCGAAGCTGCATTCATATATGAATTCATTTGATTTTTTTAACTAAGTACATACAGGATAAGCAGCATTCCAGTGTACAGCACTAGAATATTTTACTATTTTTATCACTATACTTGTCTCTGTTCACTCTTTATTCTGCTTCTTTACAACTACTTTTTCATTGGCAAAGCAAAAACAACTGGTTATTTTGTGCTTGAAATGCAGTTGCTCTTTTTGGAAGGACGTGACGTGAGGCCAAGTATGGTGACCCATACTCAGAAATTGTGCTCTGCATTTAACCCATCCAAGTGCGCACACACACAGTAGTGAACACACACACACACCGTGAACACACACCCGGAGCAGCGGGCAGCCATTGGGGGTTCGGTGCCTTGCTCAAGGGTCTTACCTCAGTCGTGGTATTGAGGGTGGAGAGAGTGCTGGTAATTCACAATCTCCACCTAAAATTCCTGCCGGACCTGAGACTCGAACCTGCAACCTTTGGGTTACAAGTCCGACTCTCTAACCATTAACCGTCTAACCGTTGCAGCTATATTCAAATTCTATTTAAAACTTGAATGTAATAACTTAATTAAAAAGATCGTTTTATATTAAACTTGTTTTTATAACGATAATCTGTATGGACATTAAGGGGGTCCGTTTAGATGAGTAGTTAATCCATGTTCTTTTATTGGTTGATTTCTAAATTAAATCCCTAATTATTCCCAAATTTTGTTCCCCCAATAATTAATGTGTTATTACATATACATATATATACAAATACATATATACTAGGTAAAATATATATATAATAGTAAAAAACCTTAAAAATAACCTTATAGATTAAAATAAAAACATAGCATAGCAAAAAACAAAAAAAAACAAAGCATAGTGCTCGATGTAGAATATGGTATAGTCCAATGCGAGATAAATTAAGTAAAATACAATTAAATAATGTAGGAAAGCCGCTCGGTCTACAACTCCAGTGGCGTTAACAAGCACTGTTTCCAAGAATTGACTCGGAGAAAACAAGCTTGGGAGAATAATCAGAGATATCCTGACTCCAGCCAATCTTTCTAACAGGCCAGTCATATTAAAGTCACTCAGCCGGGCGCGCTGTTGGTCGCATCAAGCGCGTGTGTACGGTGTACCGGTGGGTGTATGAAGAATATGGAGAATAGGCGAGCGCATCAGAGTCCCAGCCTTAAGGAGCCAGGCTTTCTGTGTTGTCTGACAACTCATTACCTTTAATTTGGTTGATGGGTCTAGAGCTAAGGGTACACACGTGGCCCCAGAGAGCATTGCAGGCCCGAGATGATGCAAGGCATATTTCTCGCCTTTTTAATGACTGCAGAGCAAAATAAAATATAAGCTTTTGTGTGTGTATATGTGTGTGTTTGAGTGACAGGTTTGTGCTTTACCTGAGGGCATAGAGGGAAATGAGCACTCAGCGTGTGTCAACCTGTCTGTCTGCATGCGGGCACGCACACGCGCGCACGCACACACAGCTCTTGTCATACGCTTTCTGACAGAAGGAGCAGTCAAACACTATGCTGTTAAAACAGCTCACAGTTGAGTCATATGGGAACTAACTGTGGAACATCATTAAGCAATTAGAGATAATGATGCATTGGTTGTCCGCATACTTGACTTGATTGGCTATTACTACCAGTGTGAGGCAGGTCGTTTTGGCAGCTCTAGACAGAGATGGCCTGACTCTTGTTATTGCATATTCTAATGTGCACGCATTCGTGGGTGAGTATTTGAGCACAATAAATAAGCGTGTTTAATTTCGCCACGCTGGAAAGTGACGCTGGGGTGAGATAAATTGTATCCATTTTACGGACGAGTTTTTTAACTTTACCATAGGCGGGGTATCACCACACGGATATAGCGCTTGAACAGACCACCACCACCATCCCGCGTATGTCGCGTCGCTCGCTCGCCGCCCAACTCCCCCAAAGGAATACGAGGTCTGTCAGGGGTGTCACCTACGCCCGTTTCCCAGCTGCGGGTAAAGTGAAAGGGACCGTTCTTGGCATCGCTTCCCGTTTTTAAAGTCCCTAAAAAACAGAGGACTCTACCTTGTGTATTTTCCACTAATTGAAAAGACTAATGAGCTCCCCGGAGCTCCATCCCATTACCTCTCACTTAATTACAGTGCCAACAGCCAGCCAAACCACAAATAAAGACGCAACGTGAGAAAGTGAGCGAGAGGAAAAGAGAAGGCTGGCTTTGACCTGCTTTTGTCGTTGTTTTGGGACTTTGCATTCCAGGAAGGAACAGATGTCTATTACTTTTTTTAAACCATGTTTATTTTTGGCAGAAATTTTTGTTGCTCTGGCTTAGCTGTTTATTTTCCAGTGCGGTTTGCCTGAATTACCCATATTAAAGATTTTGCTCTAATTCCCCTTAAATAGCAGCAGGGTTCTTTAGTACTTAAAATGAGCTTAAACATACTGCAATTTAGTACGCTATACTTTTATAAAATTGTGCTCTAGATGTCGTTTTGAGGCAATTTTTAAAAAGCGGAATTGCGAGTAGTGCATTCAGCACATGAAAAACAAACAGAAGCCTCAGATAGTAAAGATTTTTCCTTTTCAATATTGCAACCTTGGAAATACATGCATTTCACACCTTTTGACCAAAGAATACTTTATTTTCTTGTTTTTTTAAATAGCATTTACTAAAAGCAATTTGACTACAGATATTTCTGCGACTAAAAATCACAAAATTACTTACCCTTCAAATAGTAGCAAACGTCCTCAGCATTAGTGTTACTTTAAAAACTTATGCTATGTAAGTGAATGACAAACGTGACTCTAAGAAGACAAAAACATTTAAAAACAATTTACAAGTTTTATTTATCAATTTCACACACTTCAAAACTGGGATAGAGGGAGGGGGGGGCGTTGCAAAGAGGTCTAATAAATTGCCACTACAATGAATTAAATTCCAAAACTACCATTAATAATTACAGGCAAGCTTAAAGTTCTTTTGTTCCTTCTTGTCTTTTAAAAGTAGTTTTTAATACATGTATTATTTATACAAGTTTACTGGATAAATGCAGCAAATAAGAAACCAGTTCCAAAGTAGACATTACAAAAAATACATTGTTTTATACAGACACAGAAAAGCAGATGATCAAATATTGACCAATAATATTTATTTTCTTTTCACTTATCAAAAAAGTTAACCTGACATCTATTTCTCCAAAAGATAAAAAGCAATATACAGCATTATTTAAAAGACAGTAAGAAAGAATTGATTTTGAAGAGTCAATCGGCTGATTTGGTTACTAAAGAGAGGGGCTGAGACTGGAACAAAGCATGATGGGAGTGCAGGGCGGCCTGATGGAACGGGGAGGGTGGGGACAGGAGGGAGGTATGCACAGAAGCGAAGGGGAAAGGTCGAGACAGTAGTGGTGGAGTTGACTGACTGCCTGAGGAGCTTGTAGGGAGAGAGATGCTTGGTTGGGATGATGTTGAAGTAGAAGAGGATGATGATGATGACGAAGAAGAGGGTTTGGAGAGCAGAGAGAAGTGAGGATGCTGGTGGCGATCCGGCTTGGTGGTGAGAGAGAGCGGCTGAGCCTGCTCAGAATGAGTCGGGGCCGGAGCTGCAGGTGAGGCAAGGGCCGTGGAGGGTGTGGCTGGAGAGTCCAGCATGCTGCCGTGGGAGGAGGCAGGGCTGTCAATTGTTTTCTCCTGAGGGAGGTACTGCACATACGGCTTCTTATTCCGTGCTGAGAAATCTGACAGGAACAGAAATCAGGTATAATGAATGGGATGAATTTTCTAACACTTTAAAATAAATGTTCTCTGAAACGCTCTTATTTGAATGGAAGCCAATGAATGACAAAACCACAGCATACGACTGATAAGACTGTTGGGGGATACGAGAGGGACTTCACCAAATACAAGATATTCTATTCAATGATGTCATGATACAGCCATGGTCAGGTACAATATAAGTGAATTAATCACAAACTTCGAAACCAAGGTGAACATTGCAAAAACGTACCAAAATCCAAAGAAAAAACATTTTTCATAAAAGAACATGACGCTTATACTAATAAGATTACATGTTTGGCAATGTTATATTTTATGATAACTATGCCCATTATTCATCAAAATCTCTGTAATTGTTTTTTTTTAATAAACCCAAATTGAAGACCATACTAAATATTTATTTATATATAATTGTATTTAAATATATACCATCTTTGGATTACAGTACCAAAAAGTATTTTATTCACATTACAGTTCAAATAAAATTACAGATTGTGAGGGACAGTAATTAATGCTTCTGGAAATATCACAAAATATCAATTTTTGTTGGGCAAAATGTAATTTCTTTTTTGATTTTGGGGTGAAATATGACCCTGACATGGTCCTGACAGGTTTTCTTTCATACAATACTGATCACAAAATGGGAATGGAGTCGTGCATTTGCCCACATCACAGTATTCAAAATGGAAGTCGCAGGTCGTGGGTATGACCACAATGAGTGGGCTAAACACTTCTGCTGCTGGCTGTCTAAAGGGGCATTCACACAAGATGGGTTCTCGCATGCCTGTAGCTCAACTGGTAGAGCATTCTGTTAGCGCAAAGGTTGTGGGTTCAATTCTCTGGAAACACATTTACTAAAAAATTGTATTCCTTGATTGTAGTCACTTTGGATAAAAAATGCCAAATGCACAAATGTAATGTAATGTCTGTCCAGAACAGCCAAAACAGCGCATATACACGCAAACTAACAATAAAAAAACAACACGCAATAACGTATCCAGTGTGAACAGCCCCTGAGCCTGCAGACATACCTGCCTGTGCTAGCACTGGACCTCATAAGCTGCATAACAGAGCAGGGAGGAGAGAGTGAAGTTAGAAATGAACAGGGCGAGATAGAAAAGGCAGTGTGAGTGTGTGTGTATATGTCCTCACCCTCTGGTGTTGAGTCTGTCTTATTATCTCTCTTCCTCTTCTTCCGCTTTCCCTGCACAAAAAATAATAGAGAAAGAGTGAGAAAGATGGAAAGAGTAAAAATGGAGAACGCAAAAAAAATTGCAGAACAAACAGTACACAAAAAATCTAAAATTCGATGAAAAGTTTAGTCTTTTATTATTGGGGTAACTAATTCTTTAACCAAAAGCAGTGCAGTTATGAGGAAGGAATATGACAATGTACAAATGTTCAGTGCACAGTTGTGTGTGTGTATGAGACTCACATAGTTATCTCGAGCAGACCAGCCGGGGTAGAGTTGAGAGTGCAGCTGCCTCTCTTTCCTGGCCAGCTCGTAGTATTTGGCCTGTTCCTCTCGAGATAGTGAGTGCCACTGCAAACACAAACAACACTGTCAGCCAAAAGCCGAACACATACATGTACATACTGTACATACAGATACTGCTTACACATGCAAAAACAGCCTGTGTAAATTATATATTTATCATGTTGCATGTACATACAACATGTGTGCAAAATAGTTTTTTTGTACACAGGCCACATTTGTACACATACCTAAGACAGTTAAAGAAAGTTACAGCTTCTTTTGAAATGAATCAAAAATATTGATGACACATCTTGCACTTCACAGATTACTCTTCAATCAAATGCTGTCTAGATTAGGAATGTCCCTCCCCCTAATACCACTGCCATCTGATTAGCCAATTACTGTTCATAACTGTCAAGCAAGATGTGCTGAACCTCGTTTGTGACTGGAGCACCTATAACATGCTGATATCGGATGTAAACATGGTCACACAAAGAGTTCACTCACCCTGCGGCCCAAAATCTGGTTAATGGCGGCACTTTCTTTAAGTGTGCATTCGGCCACCACTTTGGCCCTCATCTCTTTCATATACAGCATGAAGGCATTCAGAGGTTTCTTTATGTGTGGCTTCTTCTCCTCCTCCTTCTTAGCTGGGCCTGGAGATTTCCTGCAGTTACACACAACAGGTGATTTTTAGCCACTGGGTTGCATGTGTGTGTGTGTGTGTGTAAAGGTAAGTGTAATGGAGTGCCAGTGAAAAAAAGGGAGTGTAATGGTAAGCTGGTAGACAAAACAGAACTAAACATTTTCTTTCCAAAATATTATTGTCATTTGGAGGTAGAAGTGTGATGTTAGTTTTATTACCTGCTAGTTCAACATGCTTTCATGGCAATTCATAACTATTTTACGTTTAAGTGAATTGGTGACTAATTTGTATGAATTTGTACACCCTCATTCATACGTTTCTGTACGATCTGCTTTCGTTGGTTAGGTGACTTAAGTTTAGGGATGGGGTTAGGGGTGGGCCTTCCTGCTTTGTTCTAATAATCATAAGTTTTTGTACAATTCACATTGTATGGATTCATACAAAATTGCTCGCTTGTAAAATAGTTGGCTAGTTTAAATATGCACCAATAATGTGACAGCAATAAGCCACACTGGCTAATCATTACATTTTCAAATGAAAAGATATTGTTAAAAATAATAATAATAACAAATAACATTTAAAACAATGGCAAAAAAACAATATAATAAAATGCCAATGTTTAATAACCAATTTTGAAGTCACACGGGTTACTTTAATGAAACACATACATGGATTTTGGAGCCCCTATAAGGACATACAGTGGCATATTTTTATGAAAAAAAATGTGATGTTCTTGTGTTCTGCTGAAGAAAGTAAGTCATCTGGGATGGCATGAAAGTGAGTAAATGATGAACAATTTTATTTTGGCTGAACTGTTCCTTTAAATGTTGCAGTGATTAATAATGTATATTGGGTGTGCTATATGTGTGTGTACGTACGCATGAGCTGCTGGGCTGAGGTCTCCATTGGGTTCTTGCTTGATGGCTGGAGAGACTATGGCTGGGTGGGGAATTCCTGTCTGATGGAGACTGTGGGGATGATGAGCAACCATATGAGGAGAAAAGCGACTGGATACCAAACTGAAAAAGACAGAGGTTGCCATTACTTTCACGCTAAAGAGAAATAAAATCTAGATTAAATCTAAGGATCTCAGACTTCAAGACCTTGCCAGACTTGAATCTGCATTTTGAATACCCAGACTCAACATGTCTGGTCTATCTAATCATTAGGCCATGGCACCTTTCAAGGACTACATTTACCAGCAAGCACAAATTCTTCATTACACTCCTGTCTATGTGTCAGCTCACACACCTTGATCTTTAACCCTTGAACATCCAAGAATAACATACAGCATCTGTCTCAAACAGGGCCCATGTCCATGTCATCTCGCACACAGGTCTCAGTACTCTATCTTGACTAAAACTACTCTTTTCACTCAAAACTTTCTGTTCATGTCAGTTTCAGTCCAAATATAGACCTACTCAAAAGCTTCTTTACTGGCTTATATTATAGGTGAAGTTCCGGGTGTGTAGTTAATATAGTAATGCAACCGAGCACGACAGCCGAGACAGTCCCCCCAACCAACGTACACCCCTTTTCGAAATCCATAAAAACGTCTTCACATTCTGAATGGGACAAGTTTCATATTCCAGCACTGAGTTTCTAGTGAGGTGAACGCACAATAAAGCACTGTGATCATCTAGCACCAGAAAGAGTGACTGATGCTGTTTATCTCTTCCTCTACAATCTAGTTATATTTGGCAACATCGCAAATGCATTTGAAAATATAAATAAACCTTCATTTTCATAGTTTATAAAGTATACAGTTGTAGAAACATTATACGTGTTTCTTCAGTGGTAGCTACAGGGGAGGTTTAAACAAAAATGTCAATGGAGAAACAAGCATGGCTGGGCTTGCTTGCACTGACAATTGCTGTAAAGGTCTGCAAGAGGACAGTCTATTGATCACTATAAACTCTGTATGAATAATTCAGCACTTGCACACATACACATCAAGGGAACAGATCAGTACAGATTGTTCTTATTTAATCCAGTTCCACCACTGAATGGAGTAGGTCAATTCAGATCACTTTCATGTGGACTGTGTGAATGTGTTTTAACTCTAAAGTGTAGTGAGAATGACAAGCTCACCTGGACATGGAGGCGTTCATGGCGAGAGCAGGATAAGGGTGGCGGAAACCTCCAGCAGTGATGGAGTACATGTGTTGACCCTGCCTGAGACAGACAGAGAGAGTAATAAATACATAATCTTAAAAACAAAGATTCTGCAAAGGTTCGTCACATCTTAGTTCAGGATTTCTGTACCTTTTGACCAACAAAGTTCTATGACTTTGTCAGTCGTTTGCAATAGTTGGTTATATTGTGTTTTGGATATGAAAATCTTGATGTTGTATTAATGGTTCAGTAGATATTGTTTGGTTCATAAATGGTTCTAGTACTACAGAACTACAGTTCTCTGTGGAATTTCTCCCGTAGCCTCAGGTTATAAAATCCTCTGTTTCTAACGGACAACCTGTGTAAGTTTCTATGTGTAGTAAATGATCGGGATACTGTTTGGGATACTTACTGTGGAACAAGCCAGCCCAAAGGATGAGGGATGTGCCCCATGGCCCCAGGGGACAGGGGGTAGTAGGGAGACAGCTCTGAGGGGTGGGGGGTCCGTGGAATACCTGCAAACAGAGTTATATAGTCAGTCACAAGATGGAAGACAAAATGACCAATAGAAATGTATAAGATGAGCGTATAATACCTGTCTTGGGGTCCAGGATCTCTGGTGAGAGGTGTGCTGGGGGGGTTCCTGGAGAGAAGTGTTCATTGCTGTAGGTAATGAGGGGGGTCAGGGGATGCATATGTGCATGCTGAACCACTGGGACCTTGTTAGACTGAAGAGACAAAGTTTTAAAAAGATGGTTAGAAAACAACACACAGATACAACTGCTTACATAGTTGATAAACTTTTCCAGTGTTATCGAACACAATTTAATAGTGTACGTTACTACAAATTAAAGAAACCTTTATTATCTTTCATCAAGAACATTGTGCTGCCTCTAAAATGATGTCACAGATTGGCAGATGTCAGGAATTTCTTACTATTTCAACCCACTTTTACCAACTAGCTCGTTGGTATATAATGGCCATTTTTTATGGTCCCCTCCTCGTGTTTTTTTATTTTTTTCGTAATCGGAAATATTTTACATTATGGAAGTAAAAAGGCTTGTGAATACCATTGCAGGTACACTTAAGAGAAAAATGTATTTATAATTGATCAATAAGGCATAACTTTTAATGCAAAACGTCCTTTTAACCTCTGCTTATGTAACCAAGGCCACATGAATAGGAATAAAATAATATTAATACAATAATCAGGCTGGTCACAGTACTGGTAATTTAAGGTAGCCCATCTTACTTCCTGTTGGAAGTTAAGTTTCACTCAGCAATGTGCCACAATACAGAAGTGAAATGCATTGTGAATACAATTTCATGTTGTCTTCAAACAGAAGTACTTACGCATAACATAAACCTCCTGTGTGTGAGACTACTGTGTATGTGTGTGCTAATATAAAACCGCAATGGTTCTTGGGTAAAAAGAACTCAATGGTTGCTTATGCTTGAGGGTGAATGTCTTTAATGTGTGTGTGACAAGAAGTGCATGAAGCAATCTGGCTCTGCCCCAAGGAATGCTGGGAGAACTGAGTGCTGTGCCAGACGGCCTCACACCCACTGCCACACCAAACCTCTGTGTGTACACAGACTGTACCTCACACACTATCACATGACTGTCGACCATTACTGCACTAAAACACATCAGCACGACAATGTTAAGCCCAAATCCACATGGCTGACTGAGGTTAGGTAGTGTAGTGGGTAACAATTTAGGTTAACATTAGCATTTATTAACCTTAATTTTAATTTCAACATTTACTAATAAATTTTTAAAATTACATATTGTACCTGTTAACATTAGTTACAATGAACAAACACTAACAATTCTATTAGCATTAACTAACATTAACAATCTATAAATGCCATAAAAATGTATTGTGCATTGCTAGTTCATATTGGCTAACGCTGTCACGCGCACCGAGTCACGTGAGGTCACGAGGTCCCGGAAGTAATCTCCGCGGATATATAAACAGGAAGTAAGGTTCACTCAGCACCGGACATTGAGT
>JAZGTJ010004031.1:4882-32567 GCA_036877575.1 Botia almorhae
AATGTTTTTAGTGTTTTTAATGTTTTTTAAATATTTTTTTATGTGTTAAGTCTTTTTGCTTAAAAAAGTAATACAGCACCTTACATCAAACAGTCACACAATTCAACATTATGTGTGTAACACAGTACAACATAAGTTACAGTAAATTCTGGATTTGTTCAAATACTCAATCTTAAATATTAGCAATGGAAATAGTGATGCCTGTCTCAGGGAACATTACAAATGAGAACACAGAAAATTAAAATTTTGATGCATTAATAAAATGTTGTTTTAGGGATGTTGTTTAAGACATTGTTCTTACGCTATTAAGTTAATTTACTATGACTACGTTTCTTGTTTGTTTGCGATGGCTCACTGACTAAATAAATAAATCTTTGCTCTCAAGCTCGATATCCTCAACTGTATTGAAATTACGTAAGAGAGATTGAGATGGTTCACGCCGCAGTCAGATTCACCACAATTTCACCTCTGTTCATCTCAATTCACATGCTAGACATGCAGAGAGGAGAAAGTGAAAAGTTTAGCAGACGGGTCTGTGCTCTTATACCGATATTAAATCCATTTGATTCTGTTCCACCCTCTTTGAACTCAACGCTCGTTCAATTCACCTTCCTGAGCAGAAGTTTAAACGTGCCTACCGGGCAGGAGTGTGTATGCAAAGCTGCGGAGAAAAAGAGGTTGTCTGCGCTCGGCAAGCAAAGAAATTAGGAAGCAAAGGGCAGTGGGAAATTTTGAGCACCTTATTTTCCTTGTAATTGTGTCATGTCATAAGGTAGCGTAAGATAATGGTGTTGATATGAAGGTAGAAATTACAACTGGGTTGACGAAGATGCTGAGTGCCACCCTAAGGGTCTGATTTCCTGTGCTGGCTTACCCCACTTTCGGTGGTAGAGAAACAGGACCAAAATAGCCCACAGACTGTCCACAGGGACGTATCCATACACCCTGCAAAATCAGGCCTACAAATGTGAGAAATATTGCAGTAAGTGATACACCTACAGTACAGCACTTGGGATAAGCTGTTTCATTAATTAGACATAAAACAACAGCAGGCTTGGCCAGTAGCAAATAACCTAATTTGGTTTTGTTTCAATTATGTGTATTTAAACTTAAAGGACACATTTGCTATAGGCTTGTTGTTGACTTTATATGCTGCCAGTTTTTCCAGGCAACCTTTCCGTCTATTTGGGGAATTTAGCCGGTGGTATTTAGATGGTCCGCTATGGTTGAGATGAAAAGGTAGCCATTAGGCTTTAATGGAGAATGGCGTTTGATTCCTTTTTTGCTTCACAAAGTGTAATGGTCCATTTATAATAACAGATCACAGTCTTCACAAATAATGATTGGGCCATCTGTGAATCTCATAGTCGTTTTGTATTAGCAGACGGAGGAGGAAAAGCCATGCTGATTCCAGTTCAGTGGTCTGTGTTAAAATGTCTTTAACAGTATTGTATTTAACTGAATGTACTTATATACTATATGTGTGTAAACACTGGTGGCTGATATAACTGTATATTGTACAATGTACAATACTAGATAATAGTACAGATTTTGCTGTACTGTTTATGGATGTATGTACATGGTTATCAGCAGGCAGAATTGGTGTTAATTACATGTGAGAGCGATGGACATGAGATAGTGTGAGAAAGGAGAGAAAATACAGAATCTGTTACAGGGATGTTTTGTCTGGCACAACGCAAAGCGAAGTTTGTTTATGATTGCAACTTCATGACCATTGTAGCTGCATTACTATAGAATTATGTATTAAAACTGATGCATGTCCTGACTAATATATTTAACATAAGGCCTATTTGTTTTATAATATTAGTGTGTTTAGTTTCAAACTCATGTGTTACATAATGTAAAGCTAATTATGCACTAATTACAAACATATCATCATTCTAATGAAAAATCATATTTTTGGCTTGCATCCATCAAGTTACAAATAAATAAAAGTATTTTTTGATTGTAAAGCATTTCATTTAATAGATTATCCCATACAGGCATTACCACATGGTAATTGAATATATATAAACCATTTAATAATTGAATGTCTAGATGAAAATAACTACAGTGTGCTATACTATTCCCAGGATATAAATATACTCCTACATTGATATATGATATTAGTCATACTGTACACCTATACAGACAATAACACATCCATATACTGTATACATGCATAGTTTAAAGCACACACAAACTTACAGTCATGGATATTCAAGCACACACACACACGCAGGTGCAACATTCAACTGTTCTCACAAGTATTAATTAAAGTTATTGAGAGAAGACCTCTGTTGTTGTGGAATACCGATGGGACAGAGACTTCACAGTTCTGCATTTCAATTAAAACCCAAATCACAATCAAAGCCAGTTTCATTAACCCAATAATAGAATCCACTGACCTTATTTTAAAAGAGATAGCAGGAGACTCCATCCATTTCCTATTCACAGGATCTATGCTTTCTTCAATTCATCTATACTTTCAAGGTAAGCTTGATGCCATTAGCGATTGAAAAGCGGGCTTATTCTTGCATTTCAGTATATTGAGTACTCTATAAAATAATTTAATTCCGGACATGGCTGGCAAAAGAGTCATTCTCTTGCACCAGCGCCTCTCTATCAGGTCTGATCCCAACACGATAAAGATGGATGAGAGGCTCGTCAATCACTGGACCGCCCATTTTTAATACTCGCACCCTGGGCCAGTGGAGGCCCCTTATCCTAACTCTCAGTGCATGGGAGTCAATGGGCAGTATTAGACAGAGCGGATGAGTGTTTCTGGGGCGTAATGGGCACGTTCTCCTTCACCGGGACTCAAGAGGAGAGCTGCAGGCCATCAGTGAGGGAAGAACAGATTGGCACTTGTCACAGTCTCTGATTAAAAATCACTCTGGGAGCCAGAGCCACAAGCCGGGGACCCTGCAGATACGAGGGAGATGCAAAGTCATCTATTTCAATCCACTCTAACCCGCGTTAAAGCTCTGGAGCCCGTATGCTCTTAAGCTCCTGACTGTATCTTTCCACGGCAGGTGGCTGCAGAGGTCAAACAGAGAAGGTCACGTGATCACCTTCCTCCTGTGGCAAGTTTAGTTGAAATATGTAAGTACTTGCAAAAAAGCTTTTAAGTGTTTTCTTGGTTATGAAATCTCTAAATGTGTATTTGTTTGGTTATCTAAAGGTGCACACAGTGAAAAAACATAAACATATAAGAAACATACAAAACATAAAACCTATAACATTCTTTTTAAATGTAAAAAATAATTTACAGTCCGGCAAAAACTATAAAGTCATTTTACTAGACCCAGTAGCCATAATAATTAAATAAAATCAATATTAGTCAACATGGGGTGGACCATATTTCTCAGTTTAACAAACTAAATTTCTAAATCATTTTAAAACAAAATTTAAAACAAAAGTTTACAGTCAACATGATCTCAGTACACTGGTCTTCTCCTTGTCTCTGTACACAATTCATCATGCATATGGCCCTCAGGATATTGTTAAACCACTGGTGGGGTCTGTTTGGGGACAGGTGTCTCCTCCACACACCTTTCACTGTCAACTATTAGATTTTCTCCACTCTGTGTCAGATAGGTGGACCGCAATAGATAAATGTTTCAGCCGAGGCCTGGCAGAGGTGAAGCTTTAAAAGAGAAACAAGGCCGGAAGATCAAGGCCACAGTGGCTCCAGAACACATTGTCTCTTGTAATGAGGTGGAAAGGCCAGGGACAGCAGCCAGACAATGTGTGTGCACAAGTTTCAGAAGTCACAGGAGATTTTTTCATGCGCATTCAAAATGATGGGATCAATATTTAATTAGGCATTCAAAGAAGAGTTATTTGTCTACAAATTTAATTTAGGTACAAAACAAGTGCGTGTGAATTGATCTTTCAAAAATGCCACACAGCAAGGCTTTTCACCTTCTAGCCGTCTGACTCACAACTTTACAAACCAAAGCTCTTTGACAATGAAATAGCACTTGAAGTGTCATAATTAAAAGCCACGTCTTCCCTAAGGCCATACAACATTTTTATATGAGAAAAATGAGTTGGTATGGAGTGATGCTTAACCCCATGAAATAACACCTCCAGCTAATGGCTCTGACCTCTCCAGCTGCATGCCTCTCCTGCATGATATAATACCACAATTTCTGACAGTGTTTTTGGAGATTTCATCTTAAATAGAGTCTTAAATATAGTTTCTCATCTAACTTCGGACAAACATCTGGCAAACTTTTGTGCAAATTTGCAAGGGTTTGCAATGGTGACCTGTAGCAGTAAACAGAAGTTTGTCAATGCCTGCATATGCTTGATGACTGTCTTAAAAGAAGAACATTATTATCTTTCAGTCTCATTTTATCCAAAGAATTTTACAGTGCACTTACACTTTTTACATTTATCAGTACACACATTCCCTGGGAATAAAACCCATGACTTTTGCGTTGCTTACGCCATGTTCTACAGAAAAGCTATAGCATTAATTTACAAAAAGATGTAAAAGATTTAAAAGATGTTATTTATTATATGCTTTTCTTTTGAGAATGGAGATATGAAAGAAGAGTTAGAACTAGATATGAAACAGTTACAAAGTTATTATTGGGAGATGAGTGTTTGACTGTGCTGTTTGTCTTGGTATGAAGTGAATCTTTGGGTTCAGGCAACCAGTGTATGCCTTTGTCAGGAAGAAAGGAAAAGCTAAGACAAAGAGTTAAAATTGTGTGGATGAGGGATTGTGGGGGCCTCTGGAGATTTGACCCGTCCTTCATAAAGGCACAGGATATGAGAAATGTTGAAGGGTTAAGAAAGAGAGCAGAATGTGTAAGAGATTGGAGGACTATCTCTCCATTTTATTTCACCATGACTTACAATTTCCGTACTGAATGGATGTGGCATTGGGTGTGAACGTTTCAGCTGCACGTAGGATACAAATGGAAGTGTGTTTGGAGGTTAATAATTGCCCTTCCAGTTCCACCTGCAAAAGGATTCTCTGTGTGACTTCACACCACATGTACACCTAAATGTGAATAAGCCTAGAAACTATAACGGCAAAGTGGATGCATCTCATGAAAGCATTCCTGAATTTCCCTATTCTCATTTTCTGATTAATGAATTATTAAAAAATAAATTTTACCTAAAGAGAATAGCCTTTTTTCATTTCACCCTCTTTTTGTGTTGCACAATTTTATTAGTTTCATTACTATTATTATTACTAGAATCCTTTTTTATTTAATTTTAATGAAACTAGAATATTAGAAGGTTTTTATCACCTTTAAATTATTTATTTTACTTGCTTTCTGTATTATGGTAATGAAAATTGGGAGGGAAAATTGTATTTTCATAATAAAAATATCATAATGCAAAACAATCTTAATGACGTGTGTTTCTTTTCTTATTATTTGGTTTGCAGTGACCATTTTATTAAGGTTCTGTGAGATCCAAGTTTGTCAGAAACCCCTTAATTTGTGCATCACGTGTATGTATGCATAATCTAGATTTAGGTTAAGGCATATCAGTGCATGTATACTCAACAGACTCAAGAACACAAATTGTATGAAGCAAAAGGGGAAAGTTTCTCCCTTGTAGTCCTCCCTTAGCCCAGAACTCTGACAAGCTGTGATGAATTACCTCATTATTCTAGCTCAGTTGTTCATTTCTCCGCTTTTGTAATTTCCCGGATTGATCCCCGCACGCCTGTGCCTACAGTACTTCTGTTCTATTCATACCAAAGCAGCTCTCCCGTGCACACAATACCTCTGTCTTCTAGCTTTACCCGTGGCGTCGGTGCGCGTGGATCTGAGAAGGCAGCGTATGCATCGCTTACTCCAAAATGAGCGTTGTAAAAGTGGCAGAGGCCAAATTGACTTCTACACTCTGTCAAAACTAGAGTAAGCTCTCATCACTGCTATCACTGCAAATAGAATTCCCACCCTTGACACGCTGGCATGCAATAATAGGGTTTAAGGTTACGTGAAGAGGCTAGTGCTCCAGTAGGCTAGTTAATTTACGATTCCGGTTTGTTAACCCCTGTATTGTGAGGCACAGCGCATTTTCGTTCTTTTTTTACAGTGAAAAGTTAAAGTTCAGTCCAATAAAAGCAGATGTAATAGGTTCCATCCCACAGTTTTGCCAATGCCAATTGATCTCCATGCACAGGCCTCATTGACTCTCTTGTCTCGTTATATTGTCTAAGGGCTTTTCTGGCTACTATTCAAATAGTCTGTACTATGTTGTACTGTAGGTTGTGGAAGGTCTTGCATAAACCATATATACAATATAATTTATTTCAACAACACTTTTTCTAATGTGAATTGTTTTAAAGCAGCTTTACAGCTATATATTTTAGTACAAGAAACGTAAGTAGAAACATCTGGGCTAAATCAGAGGCTCAGTTACACTGTTAACAATAAAGGTTCCTAAAAGGTTCTTTTGGGCTTTTAACATCCACAGAATTTTTGTTGCACAGAAGTTTCTTTGTGGTTGAAAAAGATTCTACAAACTAAAATATATACTTTGACAGAAATGTTCTTTGTGAACCAAAATGGTTGTTCTATGGCATCACTACAGGCAAGCCAGATCTCATCTGTATACACAGCATGAATACAAGTGTGCCCATAGAAGAATGTTCTGTTAGAAGAATTAAGTGCATCTTTAAAAATTAAGTTCTTGTCTGGCAGTATCCATTACAAACTAGCTTTCAGAACCAGCCTATTGCAGCAACTGTGGCAGCCTATTGCAGCAACAAACTGCAACAAACACCAATTTGTCAGTGACTATGTTCTTAATCCTGTGGTATTGTGATGGATAGTCCCACCCACTGTCCCATCCAATTTTGATAACCTCACACCATGTTAACCTAATGTTATTGTACAATTTTATAAATATACTACATTGATATTATAAATATGACTGAATACACCATGTAAAATATTATTAATATAATGATTATATATTACCCAATAAATGTTACCAAATAGACTACAACTACCTTATGCATCTTGAGTCTTTGGTTGTAGGTGACAGTGCATTTGTCTCAAAACATGCATGACAACTCATATTGTATTTAAACAGAGACACAGATTTAATATCATTTTACCGTGTGTCATGGTAATTATACTCTGTGATCTATCTTACTTTCATTTTCTCTGTCCCGTTGATGAGCGTGCACACTTATTTATGTACAGCTTTCAGACAGCATGTTTGTAATTGATCATTATGCAAAGATGCCATATGGTGAGTATGTGTCCAAATGCAACGTGTGAAGCAATACTGGCACCACGTAGCGTCACATTCCGCCACAGAGAGAGTCGCTTCCGTTTGTAAATATTCACTAATTATTATCCGCTCTCCCTCTTTATCTGTGTCCACCAGCCATTGTTCATCTTTTATCATAGAAGTTTAAGTTTCAAGGCACCGTTCTACCCAAATATTGACTTTAACAGCTTTGTTTAGTTTGTTGAAAATCTGCTTTTCTATCGACTAGAACACAGCAACATCAGGCATTTTGCTTCCTGTTAGGATTCCCAGAAATACCTTTTTATTCTCTCTGTTTCATTAGTAGTTTATTTGCCCTTACTTTCAAGAAAAGGATTTGTGTTATTTGTACTGCTATTTTGTGCGACTGCCTGAACTGAGGCAGACTGTAACAATAGTGTGGGATTAAGTGCACGCTCAGTTCCACAGCAACGTGATCTCTGAGTAATAGTAGTCATCTGAAAGCAGGCATCCTACAAGCCAAGAATGACCAGCACAACTGAACACAGCATTTCCTCAATCAGAAATGTGTTATCTTGGCATAAATGTTCTCTAAAATGGATTAAAAGGATAGGATTGTTCAGAAAAAGCATCATTTTAACCAAACAAGCATTGTTGCCAAGTGCTTTGCAGATATTCGAAGCAAATACTCTGGAATATATGTACTGGAATATATTGAGTAATGGAGAATTTCAAATAAATATATTCCAGTGGACAGTTTGAAGAAGTTGACGCAAACAATTAAATATGAATTCTGCATCCGTTTATGGAACTGATTTACGAAATGAATCAAACTTGCTAACTGTATCCAGCTTTGAGGCAACAGAAACATCTGTAACAAACAGATAAAACTAATGTAATGATCCGCTTTAGCAAACTTAATGGCTAAATACAAATGACATTAAAACCATTGTAATATTTACAATGCTACTTCATTTTAAATATCCAGCAAAATAATCACAAACATATTTTAAATATACAACATTTTCAGTTTTCATCTGATGTTTAACTTGATGTTCTTAAAATTCTCATGTGATGAAATACATTTTAGTGCCTAAATCTAAAGATTTACATATCTAAGCATGTATATTACGTGGACTATGTGTATGACCAACCAATGGGAGTTAGAAGGAATTGTTAAAATTTCATTTGAAATTCCAAATTCCATAGCAAAAATTGTTATGCCTATAGAATGCAAATTAGTTTTTTTTTCAAACTGAACCGCATTAAAACAACGGTTTGTGCCCTTCAAACTGACAGGATAATATGTGCATAAACATAGCTGTCATGTTATTCAAATAATACAACAATAGTTTTATCCAAATGCTTTTGTTTGAACGCTGATAATCATTTTCTGAATTATCTACTGGTAGCTGTAATGTGCTAATTTGTTACAACATATTTAGTGGGGCTTGCTAAAACAATCATCACTGTTGTTATTATTACACCAGAATATTATAGAAGATGGGTGTTTGACTAACAACCTACAGTATGAACAAAACAGCACAAACAACCACTTACAAAGTGCAATTACATAGCAAAGCCCTGCCAACCACCCACAACAGAAGCATTATATAAAAACATAAACAAGATTTTTATGTTTTACATAATTGCATTGTTTGCTAAAACATTTTTAATTTTTCACTTACATTCCAAACTACGTTTTTAAATTAAAGTTGAAATGTGATTATATATTGGATTGTGAAGTTGTTGTTCTAAATGTAAGGCTTAATAAATTAGATGAAGTAAAGAAAAATCTCATTTATAACTCTCATATACTTCTAAAGTGCCACTTTCACAGTTTAATAAAAAATAAACACAAACCTGTAAATATTCATTACATTACTCCAGGTTCTTTCCATTATTTTGTGTATTAATATTTCTAACTGTGCTTGTGTGTATATTGCATCCTCAAACTGTGCATCATGACCTGGATTGTGTCTCATATTTCTTTTGTCTCCACAGGTAAGACAGTTTCCTGTTTCTAGTGGACTTCATGTTGAGAGTAGGTCTGTGTCGCTGCTGGGGATGATGCATCCTTGTTCTGTGCTCTGAATAATGGAGGCAGAAGGTAAAGTAGTTTCAGTGAATAATGTAAAGTGCTTCTGGAGATGCCCAGTTAGGAAAGATATATACACTTTACATTTCAGCACTGCAATCTATTTCTGTTGGTAATGCCATGAATGCATACATGTATTTTATGGATACTCTATTAACATTTATTTTTGGCATTTTGGCATGTCACAATGGGGCTTCTTTTACATATTCCTTACGGATAAATGGACAGGGAAAATGTCATCCTTATTTTTAAAAGGCACATTCCACAAATATGGTACACTTTGGTGTCCTGTTATTTTTTAAAGCACGGGAGGCACAAATCCCATAAACTTTTGTTTTTTTTATGTTTTGAGAACTTTTTTCAATACTAAGTAAACTATTACCTAATATAAATCTATTTTGTGCCACATAAATAAGCTCTTCACTTGACGGTTAACTGTATTCAGAAATTAAAATAATAATGTCATCTTTTTTTAAGAATCTATTGATATTATTAACTGATATTAAATTAATTGTAGTTAAAGTGTTTAAATATTAACTTATGATAATTATGATTACCAAAAACATAAACTTTACCTGTCTAATTTTGAATGCACATGATTTCTGCATTAGTACAACCTCATTTAACTTGACTAACATTTGTGCTAACTAAAACAAAATACTTTTTTCAAAAGTGCCAAAAACTATTTTTCTGTGGGTATAGTTGCTGGTTTGGTGGTCTTTTGGGTTTCAGCAGATGTCTGGATCATAGAGGTGCTGCTTACCACCATCCAAGGGAGTAATAGTGGGTGTGTTTGCGAGGAAAAGTGTGATGACAAATCTTTTCTCTACTCGGAAGCGGAATAATGAACTAGGTCGTATTTCCCACGGGACTCGTAATTTTGGCATGCCCACTTGCCAGACTGTGATGCGCTCTGGTATCCTCCACAGAGCGGAACATTAGTTACTTTGCCCCACTCTTATTGGCAGGATTAATCTGACATTATGCAAGCTGTTAGGGCATTGCATTTTTTAGCTCTTTTTTTGAGAGAATAAAAACAGCCTAAAAAAGTTTGGGAGATGGGATTTTAGTGGCAATGGTAACCAACAAAAGAGAAAACAACTCTTTTACCACCTTTATATTGCTGCAACGTTTTCATACCTGGCTATTTTTGTCAATATCAACATAATTCAGAGGTAAAGTTGAGTTCTGCTCCATAATTTAGAGTTAGTTTTGCAAGGCACCAGATTTATGACTATAGGCACATATTGCAATATTGCAGTTAAAGCTTGTTTAAATTATGGTACTGCTGTTTTTTTCTTTACACAACACTGAATAGTTAGAGTTTCTGTCCATACTACTCAGATGTCTCCAATATTTATTAAATTGATGAATAATAGTTAAAGATTTGCTTGATAAAAAAAATGTTCCTTGCTGATGAACATTTATTTTTAATTACCAAGTTTTCCAATACTTTATCAAATGACTGCCCACAAATGTGGTCACATCCACAGATGTCTGAGGTAACCACCGAATAGTAGTGTTTCAGTCATAAACGAATCAGTGGTTTTAATGAACAAGTTGTTTTTGTTAACGTCACTGCATTCATTACAACTCAGTAGAAGTTTCTCCCATAATAAGACAGAGTTTTGGCTTGAGAATGACTCAGTGTTTTTAAACAAATCAATAGAGTGAATCATTTAATGACTCATGTTCGTATGAAAGACACTTTTACTGGATTCCACCTACTGGTGTAGGGATGTAATCTACAGAAAGGGTCACTGAATGAATCAGAGACCAATCAATTGTTTTTTTGGTGAGAAATAAAACACTGAGAGCAATCAGATCCACAACCAACAAAAGCAAATGTCCACTAATTCGAGAACCACTATTGGCTTCTCTAGAACCAGGGATGATGCTTTTAGGTTAGCTCCTAACAGAAAACTAAAGAAATTGTTTATTTGTTTAGCTTTCATCTTATGTTTTAGTAGCTGCTTTCAATTCTGAGAAAGAAATGTGCTTTGAGGACTTCAGAAAGTCAAACTTTGTCAAAATGTTCAACCTATTGAGTCCTATTTCCACCCACTAGCCTCCATGTAACATTCTGACAGAACTGTGGCTTTGCATTAGTTTGCGTTTATAGCACTAGCATGACAGGACTCTTTTCAGCCAAAGCGTTTTATAACCCACAGGAAACCTTACATGTGTCTCAATGTAAATTAATAAAGCTTAATAAAAAAAGAACAGCAGTTAATTTAACAGGTCTGTTGGCACGGCTCCACAGCGCAGGAAATGTTGTTAGGCATGTCAACAAATCAGCTCTTAGATGGCACTGCTCATCATTAGAATAATTCTGTGTAATTAGTCAGTCTTTTTAATCATCTAAATAGTCACAGTGTCCCAATACTTCCTCTGAGAGATGAATGCTGTTTACCCAGCCGAAGAGAACCTGTGTATTGACTGCCGTGCTGCATACTTTAAACAGCACGCTCGATTTGTGTTTTTGACAGTGCATTGCGCTGAAAGATTTCTAACAAGAACTCTGGACAGTTTGTAGACAGTGGATTTGCTGTGTTTGCATATATATGGGGTCATGCCGGGTTAATGGTCCATCTTTCAATGCTCACTGCGATCAAACGCTTCTGTACATCTGCAGTCATACAGCAATGGCTAAATATTTACAGAGACATTATTAAATCAAAGAGGTAATTACTGTTGAGGAGGTCGTATTTAAGCATGCTAAGCCCTGATGAACTTCATTTCCAAGGAAAGATCTGTTTGGATGAGTAGCCCAACTGTGCATTTCATGTTTATTTATTTTGAACGAGAAAATCAGTCGTTCTTAATCCTTGCTGCTGGATACATCTTATACAAACATTTGAATGGCACGTGTTGAATAATTAATGCATCTGTCATGTATGATTTATGGTGGATTTCCCACAGATTCGTCCCAATGTGATTCATAGCACGATGGACAATTTTAACTTGTAGGCAGAAAGTCATGCGGGATGTTCATTTAATCTTATGTCGTGATAAAATGCTACCTCAAATATTGTGTTTTAGTATGAGAAATCCATGCACGCCCAGCACGCTCAGCAAGAAAGTTATTATATGTAACTTATTCAGATGTGAGGTTGTCATGCGATAGAACCTTGGTGTGCAGCTGTGCTCAGTGATGAGGAGAATTATGGAAAATTTAAGTATTTTTTAATTCTTAGGATTAATTCTAATTCTCTAATTCTAATAAGAGTTTGTTTGCACAGGATGTGTTCTTTAAATATTTCCTGTCAATTTTAATGAGCTTAATTACATAATATGCTTAATGAGCTTAATTACAATGAATTAATTACTAATATTGTAAGATTAATAACATTATTGTGGCAGATGAAAGCATTGAATAAAAATGACAAAATCAATATGTTTGGGCAAATCACTTAATATAAGCCTGTCACTGGCCTATAGTTCACAGCAATTCATTCTGCAATCAGTCTGTCTAAGGTAGATCACAGAAAAGTCCATTGACACAGAACACATTCTGTATATAGTCTGCAATTTTTTTTAATTGTTGGTCTGTGTACCCATGCAGGTCCACCCATGCATTGCATCATGTCTCAGTGCTTTTCATTGTCAAATTGTAGTCAGACTGAAGTAAATCTGTATTCTGTTCCATTCTGTTTGGTGCAAGACACCAAAAAAGTGAGAAGTGTTAAAGATACACATCTACACTAAAAACATGATTTAAAACATTTGTTACAGCCCGTAACTTTCCCTGCCTATGTAAAGGGAAGAATCAGAAACGGTTGCCTAGAGGAATTCAAGTCCTTAAGTACCGTGACCCCCAGAGTCAGACAAACACAGACCTCCATCCCTCTCTCATTCTATCATAACTGAAGTTATAGCCTTGCAAAATGTCAAAGTTAAGTGCTTTTGTCTGGCTCTGATCTGTCACCAGCCACGGCCCTATGTGGCTAGACACATGCTAACATTTTTATCTCTCTTTATGGCATGGGGCAATATAGAAGACCGGCAAGCTAAACTATATATACCAGGGTATTTTATGTGTTATAACCCATCATGTAAGTGTTAAAGATTTTACTGTTCAGTGGACATTACCGCAGGCCATATCTGAAGCAGTGAGTTTATTTGTTTTGGGTTGGATGGGAAGGTTTTCGGCAAGCTGATGCTTCACAAAGATCATTTCAGGTGTGTTTTGGGGAAGCCACAAAGCTTAATCTCTCCCGACAGCCAACTCCAGGCAATCAATCTCTAAGGAGAATCAGTCGACATACTGTCCATCTCTCCTGCTGTCTGATGGAGGGCTGTAGATGAGGCATTTTTGGACTCCTCTGTGTGTCTCTTTCTCTGTCTCCACAACACTGCAGGTCTATAATACATATTATAGGTCTATAGTTCTATAATATTAACTTACTGGTAGTGGTAGTAGTGTAGTACGAGGTGCTTATATTATAGTTTGAATTTAATTATGTGCAAAATAGTTTTGCATTAAAATGATTTCCATTGCTTGTATGTGTGTGTGTGTGTGTATGCACTGTCTGCCCTATTTAACACCTGATTCAAATCATCAGCTCGTTAGCAGAGACCCATGAACTGGGTGTCAGATAATGGAGACATGCAAAATGTGCAGAGGGTCCCCAGCACCATGATTGAGCATCACTGCATTACAGTAATGAGAGCTGAGGGACAAATGTGAAGCACAGTGCAAAACATCTTAATGGCCCTAAAAATCCCTCCAAGAAAAGGCAAAACTTAAAATCTACCAAAACATTTTATTTTAGCATGAAATATGACAAGGATATGTTTATTTTCTGTGGTATTCATTCATCCAACATTTTACTCTACATTTCCAGTATCTAATTTCCATTTGTTTTATATATTATTGACCACTTTTATTAGTTGCTTTGTAAGTAATGTTAAATATGTTAAAAATAAATGTTAAAATAAATATTAATTAGCATATTAAACATTTCTATATCAAAAGGTTTTTATTTTTTCATTATGTTATGAATAATGCATTCGAATTTTAAGAACCATAATAGTATTTCAAATTAATAAAAACCATAAAAACATTAAAACAATCATCACTTTCAGATGTACATTTAACCCATGACAGGTTATTAAATCAGAGGATTCTTTGTTATAGTACAAACAGATAAATACAGAAAGTTTAATAACGGAGAAGGAGGGCCGCATAGCAAGCTCTGCTGAACTGACGGGCCCCATCACACATGGGCAGCTGTTTCTCCTTCAGCATGGATCATGAGCAAATCTGATGATTGTTAGTCTTGAGGGGTGGAGAGGCTGCCACAGGCAACAGTTTGGACAGCTAGAAATTACATGTTTTGGAGCGTGTAAGAGATGAGTGAAAGAGACACTGGTTTAGAAAGAAAATATGCTGGGATGAAATGCCAGGGAACATGGCAAAGTTGCTAATGCCGGATCGCTGATGAAATCAAAAGCAGTTAAGAGTCATATTTCCTTTTGACAGGAGAAAAGCAGTAAATACATGATCGAACTGGGGAAAATAAGGCCATTGTAAACAACATGCCCAAAGAGACCTATTAGTTTGATTGATCATAAACAAATGCGGACAGGTCCCTCTCTCGCACAGGCTCACTCTGAAAGCCTCAGCCTGGTAGTACTGATAGATGTAGGTGGTAGATACATAAATGCATGGGTGTGGGAATAAAATACCTTGAACATCAACTCTGTGACGTATTACAGCCATTTCAATGTCGTGTTTGGTGGTCAAATGCAGTAGACAAAGAACAAGAGCAGAGCACGGCTGATTCAAGCTGCATTTACACTGTCAGCCACTTTCTTTTACTGTCACCTGCCACAGATCATATCTTAAATGTGGGTAAACATTAAAAATGATATGTGTTGGTAGGTGCCTGTATCTGACCTACATCAAAGGTAAAACGTGTCATTTTTCAATGATAAAATATCTCAAACTTTTAAAGCCGTTTTAAAATCCTGATTAGCCTGACACAGCAACATTGGCTCAACCAATGGCATGAGTTTGGGGTGGGGCTATCTGTATGGTGACCAATGGGTGCTAGGGGAGTGTTTGTGAGACATTTACAAACATTCTCTTTTTTTCCAGAGGTGTTCTTTTTTGCTTTGCCTTTCTTTCTAAATTTTATTTCACTGTTACAAAACACGAAGTCTAAGGTAAGTTAAGGAAATTCCCAAACGTGATTCAAGCAAGAGCCATTAATATTATGTGTTTGTTTAGTTGCCGTTTAGCTCATATCTGCAAATCGGTTATTTACAATATTTCTTTCCCAGAGCTGTTTTATTTCATTATAAGTTGCAGAGAAAGCCTGGAGCTCTAAAATAAGTACAAAACCGCACTACTTAACTGAACTGTTCAGTGTAAAGTGAATCCCGTTTCCCTGTGCGATCTGCTGGGTCTCACTGGAATTTAATGTAAACAGTCAATTATGACAAAAGTAAATATAAACAGACATAGTAAAAAAACTGTTTTGTGTCAGTGTATCGGATTTGTGCAATAGATATTGTGGCATTAATGCAGGTTTAATGGCTTCCTGTTTGTCTCTGTCACCCTAAACCAAAGAGGCCTGTAATACATGGAGAGATCTTTCTGTTAGCATTTACTGTCAACTCAATTGGTTACTCACCAGGAAATACCCAACCTGCTTTCTTCCATTGGATGGGCACTCAGTTCTGACCAATCACCTAAGCCGTAAATTCCATGTGACCGGTAATTCTGGCGCCTCAGGGAAATTGCATTATGACAATGCTGATTAGCCTTTTTAACACCTCTGGGTTTTGTCTTCTGGATTGGCCGATGCAGGGTAAAACTTTTTTTGGTGACAACAATAGCTAGTTAGAGCCTAACAAGAATATATAAGAATAATGTCTTTCTATAAATATTGTAAATGGGCTTGATGCCTTATTGACGACTACACAAAGCTCTAATTGAGATAATTATGTTAAACATCCCACGACTAGAAGGGAGCTATAGAAAGACCTTTATGAGATAGCCACTTATGGCAAGTCTTAACTACACTCCATATAATAAATCCAGTAATGTCGTTCCATGGTTATGTCTGGTTTGCATTATGTAAATGAAAGTGAAAAGCCATTGACCAGCTGCCTTGCCTTACCTTCAGATTAAGAAGCAGGAACAAACATACATAGGACACTTTAAATAATAAACAGGACCTGTTATCAAGACAAGAACATTTCTGTTATCAAGACAAGAACATGTACTGTCCCAAACACTTCACAGCAACTGAGTTAGTAGAACAATACAAAGTGCATTTCATTCTTTCAAAGTGCCCTCCAAAAAATGGGTCAGTAGTAAAACATGAGTAAATAAATATTCATGACATATAAAGATAGTCAGAATATGCAGCTACTTCCATCAATAGAGTTTGATGCTTGTTGCCCCCAGAATTGTGTAGCTAAAACATTTACAAGCAGGGGTTAACTGGGTCATGCTAGCCAGACAAACCTTGAACCTCTGATCTAAACCTCCCTTCTCAGAAAGCCTCAAATAGAGATGCATTAGAGGCTGATACATTTTGCTTCCAGTGGCAGTGCATTAGTCCCATTTCGATTTATTTGGAACTGAAAATGACCAAACAGCTCAAGACTACAAGTGATGCGGGTTCTCTTTTAAGAAGATTGAATTTTGGTATCTTGATGTTCTTTTTATTTGGAAGTATTTTAGTGCCTGATGCTACATGCCGGTTAGAGCACCTAAGTGCCCTCAAATGGCAATATAGGCGCATTCGCCCGACAGTCCACCCACCTTCATTTCCTGCAGTTTATCAATAGTGGGCGATGTTGATATTGTAGTGATTTTTCCTGAGTCTTGCAGCCACTCCGCGAGGTCGAGAGAGGTGCTTTGCAGAGGCACAGCCTTTGTGACAGATGGGTTGTTTGTTCTTGGCGCCGGATATCACCTAAAATCTGGGCAAAAAGTGACAGATTACCCAGGATGAATGAAGATGGTTTGCACGACTGTCGCAGTCATTGCATCACACAGTCCGGTAATAACTGTAATTTTAAGAGATGTGCAAGTTTAAGATATATATTCAGTTGGTCTTCAACAAAGATATTGGCTGGGAGTAGCTTTGTACTTATTCTCTCAATAGTGTCTCAATGCAATACATCTCGGGAATACATTTTGTGTGCTCCACTACATCTCGTATGTATAGCAGTTTAGCTCTGGAGACGTCAAAGAAAAACAATATTGCCAATTTTGGAAGAATGTGCCTCTGATGTTCTTTAACTCGAAACCAAATTTCTAAATTTGTTGGTATCAGCAAATATGTGCTTAAAGGCACAGACAGTCATTTCCCTAAATCAAACTCATGAGGCCAATTAAAATTATGCTGTTGATATTTAAAAAAATGCTTTCCTCTGGTTATTAATTTATACGCAAGACAACAAGAAAACAAACATAGCATTTCTTAATTATAATTTCGTACTAATTTAATCATTTTTAAAAGACATTATTTTACTTTTTAAATAAGTTTTCAGACACGGATTCATCTTCTCTGTGATGTAATGTCCTATTTTCACATGGTTATTTATTTTTAGGTTATTTTTCACATGACAAAAAAATTATCTCCAGTTTGGTTATACCATACTGACAGTGCTTTGTCAGACACAACATTTATATATAATATTTATATATAAATATATTTATATATACTTTAGTACCATTAAAAACAAATATGCTACAGTGCCAATTCATTTTATTTTAGAAAAATAGATAGATTATGCTTTTTTACAATCTTATGAAAGTTACACTACCTTGACATTTTAACTTGACATTGATTGACATGGACAACTTGACTTGACATTTTAACAAAAAATATTTTGTCCCCCAAAAAAATAATTAAATTTTTTTTAAAAATTGAAAATATATTGGTCATAGAAAATGTGTCTTAATTTATATTTAAATAAATTAATAGATCCCACCCAAAAAAATTCCTTTTGGCAAAAACGCCATGAAAAATGGATGACTGGAGATACAGCTAAATGCATCTGGGGAAATGTATATGAACAGAGAGAAACTGGCTCTTTTCCAGGACTGTTTATGGATCTAAATGAGGAGGTAATTATGGGATGCTGTATTGGCATTGTCAGCATTTTAGACATGTCTCATTTCGGAGTTCGGGTGTTTGGAACATACCGCTGGAATCAGCTGTTACGAAAGCCAATGAGCTCTCGAGAACAATCAGACTCAACTGTCTGTCTGCATGACATGCAGTCACAGTGCATCAAATCACTGTCAGACTCCTCCACTTGCCATATATGTCTAAAGTCTAATGTTTAGAGACACATTACAAGAGATCCTAGCTGGAGTGGTCCATTTTTATCCCAGTCTGTGTCTTAGACACATTTGGGTCTTTGAGAATTTGTGGTGGATAATATAAGCCGAAAAGGGAAATGATGCAATATACAAAAACTTTGTTGAAAATTTAAAAAAATAGTATCACTGTCGAAACACATCACTCTTCAGAAAAGGTGACTGCTTATGTTGCCATTAGGCCCTTCTTCTCTTCACTGATCAAACAAATGAAGCAAGAAGTCTCGATGCCGCCCATCTTGAACCCTGATCATAACATGTAATGGTTTGGCCAGGTGCTGGGGTGGCATTAGACCTGCTGGACAGGTGGCTGTAGGAAGGAAAATGGCTTAAAGCTCCAATAATGAGAGCGGTGCCAACTGGACTCCCATCTGCTGCCATGCAAAGCGCTCTGAGCCATTAAAAACAGCCTTTTCTCATTTAGATGGGAAAGAAAAGGGTCTGCTGAGTGTATTTCTCCCTCAGGGCACTCGCACAGCAAAGAAGGGTTTGTGAAAGACTTCCCTGGCGACAAGTGTGATAGGTTCCTGGTTAAGGGATGATGGGTGGTGAAGGTACACCGTGGGAGATCTTTTGAAGTGCACTGCACAGACACAAACACACAAAGTTTTCAAGATAAAAGGCACAAAGAAAACAAGTGACAAATATATATATATATATATATATTACATATTATATTATTATCATATATTATTATTTTTATATAACATATTTAATAAAATAATATACTTATTTTATTTTAATATACTTTTATACTAAATAAAATTACTGAAAATTTGAAAATAAAAAACTTGTACAACATTTAACGTGGGCAGCATTCTATCATGTCATATCAAAATTTTTCTGGGGACAATTCTGTTTTCTATCATACCTATTCATGTATATTGCCGTCAGTGACTTGAAAGTGAAAATGGATTTGAACTGGCATGCCCAGGGACAAATTGGGTCACAGATCCAGTTTCAACTGACTTTTTCAAATTTGTAAGTGTTTTCAAATTTACACTCGTAATTAATGAAAGGTTCTGTCTATAAGATGCATGTTGTAACATGTACCAATACAAAATAAACACTGCAGCAGAAACAATATCGTAACCTTGATTTTTAAGTTAAAAATATAAATAAAAAAATGAAAATGTCTGATATATCCATGTATGTGGTGAATTTTTTGGTTAGCAGGATTCATTGGAAGAAAACCAGCTATGTTCTGGTAGTGTTTGCGGAGCTTGGGACCACTGAGATTCAGGAGCGGAATGCGGGATAAATAACAAAAAATATTTAATAATGGAAAAAGACATACAAACACTAACCGTTTCAATCAAGGTAATTGCAACACTAGGTGCACAGCAGTGAAGCCCAACGAGAGGCATCAAGAAACCAAAAGCATACTCAAAACATTCAGACAATCCACAATAACCAACCAACTAAACAGCAAAAAAAAAAAGGGGGAACCTATATAGTGCTACCAATCAGCGTGTTACAGGTGATTGTGATTATCAAACAGGAAGTGAGTGAAAACAGGGAAAAAAAAGGGAACCCAACAGAAAACTTCAAAATAAGAGTCCGTGCAACGTAACAAGCTGGTTGACAGGTTTCACCAGCAAAGTTTCTCATGGCCATGCTGGTTCACCAGCTAGACGAGCAGGAACCAGCATGGAAATTCATGCCAGTCTATAACTGTCTGGAAGGTCTAGAATTTCTATTAAAATACACAAATTAAAAAACACAAAAATCAAACATCTTCATACGTCAAAATCACACTTTTGTAGTCATCTATTATGAAACAGACTTATTTTCAAGCAAAGAGAGAGTTCCCTTGAATAAGTGTCGTCAGTCTTGTTTGTTATTGGTGTAATTTAATGTATCACAATTGCCCTGTGTTACAATTCTCCCCACTCTGTAACCTCCCTCTGCCACACAGACAATAATGTGACAACCCACTTCTTAATTCCCTTTTATTTTATTTGAAGAGTAAGAAAAATGCGATGGTTTACATTCGCTGCGTGCTAACTGACACGGCTTGTCACTTCACTGTATTGGTTGCATGGCGGTTGTAATTGTTAGCTGTCAACATAAATTTTCTATGAGCTAGAGTGAGTGTAACCATGCAGCGTGAGGCTTTTATTGACCTTGAATCTCTGCCTTTGTTTCTATTTCATGAATTGTGCCATAAGGGCAGTCTTGCTTTCGTTATGTAATTTATCTCGAGATTGTAATTGATGACCGCAACTGGGCAGTTCTAAGAGTCATGTCAAATCCATAATATCCCATAAGAATGTGCACGGAACGTGTGCAATGACAAATGCTTTTGTTTTAGGGGGACAAATGCTTGAATTTAGCTCGATTAAGATTTAGCTCGATTAAGATCGACCTTGCTTGTGTACTAAACAAGTACTTGAGACCCCGCTCCCATGCACTTTTAAGAACCCACTGTAATTTAGTGTCAGCGACCCGTAGGACATTCATAAATATTCACAGCAACAAATAAAGAAGCCTATGTAAACAAAACAGTGTCAGTCCTCGTTTGTCCGATGTATCTGCTGTTTCAAGCACAGAAGACACCAGGGATCACGAGTAAATTACTGGGCCGGAAATTCAGTTATTGGGAATCGCCCTGTTAGTCAGGCGTGCAGTTGCCTTGGATTCCCAGGGTTCAGTTAAGTGGTTGCATGCATCTGAGCCCATTGGCCATCCAATGTCAGAAGGACCAAGTCTCCACATGTAGGGCCAAATAATAACGGTTGTTTTTAGATGGCATGTTTGTTGGCTTACTCGCAGAGGAATCCGCTTCTTCACTACAGGATCTGACCATTAAATGGGTGACCTTGAGACTCACCTAGCCATCCTCTCGGCTCCTGCTGCCTGCAAGCCAAATGAGAATAGAAGCTAATGTCATTTTTGGAGTGAAGCATCACATTGACCTTGTTTGAGTTAAGAGCGATGGGTTCTTGAACTTCTGCTCTTTCAATTTCAGAATCGCCTTGATGGGTTTCGTCTTTTGGATTTAGCTTTTCTGTAATTGCTGGTGCTTAATGTTTTGCCTTTTCAAACTCGTTCTCTGGGGACCAATGGGTGTTGAAGAACACATAATTTTGACATATGTCTTTTGGAAGGATGATCCCAAATATGACATGTTTATTGGGGAATGCAGCTATTGATGAGAATGGCTATTCTTGATCCCACTGAAACACAAACAAACAAACAGAAAAAAATTATGTTAAACAGCATTTTACAAGGGAGTAGATATAACAACAATAAATTAAAAGCATCAATTCTCCTTCAGCTCTGCCATGCAAGAAACATAAAGCTTTATACCTACAGTGTGAATATACTGTATGCTACAACAATTAATTTTATTTTGTTTTTTCTGTATTTTGTTTTGTTTTCAAGTAAAAATATTTTCCTAATCATCTTTAAAACAAGATAAATTATGTTAAAAGACTTGTTTTCATGGAATTATATATATATATATATATATATACGGGGTTGGACAATGAAACTGAAACCACAATAATTCATTAGTATGGTGTAGGGCCTCCTTTTGCGGCCAATACAGCATCAATTCGTATTGGGAATGAGAGATACAAGTCCTGCACAGTGGCCAGAGGGATTTTGAGCCATTCTTCTTGCAGAATAGTGGCCAGGTCACTACGTGATGCTGGTGGAGGAAAAGGTTTCCTGACTCGCTCCTCCAAAACATCCCAAAGTGGCTTAATAATATTTAGATCTGGTGACTGTGCAGGCCATGGAAGATGTTCAACTTCACTTTCATGTTCATCAAACCACTCTGTCACCAGTCTTGCTGTGTGTATTGGTGCATTATCATCCTAATACAGGGCACCACCTTCAGGATACAATGTTTGAACAATTAGTAACAACGGTAGTCCTTGGCAGTGACACGCCCATCTAGCACAAGTATTGGGCCTAGGGAATGCCATGATATTGCAGCCCAAACAAACACTGATCCACCCCCATGCTTCACTCTGGGCATGCAACAGTCTGGGTGGTATGCTTCTTTGGGGCTTCTCCACACCGTAACTCTCCCGGATGTGGGAAAAACAGTGAAGGTGGACTCATCAGAGAACAATACATGTTTCACATTGTCTACAGCCCAAGATTTTCGCTGCTGGCACCATTGAAACTGACGTTTGGCGTTGGCACATGTGACCAAAGGTTTGGCTATAGCAGCCCGGCCATGTACATTGACCCTGTGGAGCTCCCGACTGACAGTTTTGGTGGAGGAGAGCTGAGGTGCACATTTAATTCTGCAGTCAGTTGCGCAGTTGTGATTTTATGTTTTTTGGAAACAATCCAGGTTAGCACCCGGACATCCCTATCAGACAGCTTCCTCTTGCGTCCACAGTTACTCCTGTTGGATGTGGTTTGTCCTTCTTGGTGGTATGCTGACATTACCCTGGATACTGTGGATCTGGGGAATACATCACAAAGACTTGCTGTCTTAGTCACAGATGTGCCAACAAGACGTGCACCAACAGTTTGTCCTTTTTTGAATTTTGATATGTCACCCATAATGTTGTGTGCAATGCAATATTTTAAGCAAAACTGTGCTATTACTCTGCTAATTAAACCTTCACACTCTGCTCTTACTGGTGGAAAGTGCAGTCAATGAAGTTTGGCCACCAGGCTGGTCAAATTTAACCATAAAACCTGCAACACCACATTGGCCAGTGTTTCAGTTTCATTGTCCAACACCTGTATATATATATATATATATATATATATATATTTCTTACCCCTCTCGCAATATTTTTTTGTTTTCACATAAACTATTAGATTAATGCCCAAAATGAGCAAAAAAGTCTTAATATCTAATCCTGGTTTCCTTAAGTAAATGTATTTTGTTTAGGGATGTTGATTAGAAAACAAGTAAAAAAATACTGATTAAAATGATTTTTCCAGCATATGGTTGGTTGTTACGTAAAAAAACATTTATCACATACACAAAATTACCTTGCTCAGACGAGATTAACCATCAAAGTTCACTAACACTTTACTTACAGACCTCATTAAATGACAGCTTTGTGTGTAGAACAGAACAGTGGGTATTTATAATTTTTTATCATCTTTTCAAAGAAGTTTAGCTCAGGACTTTCATCCCTACAGGGCATTTATGTAAGAGCAAGGTTTAAACTGTTTCTATACATAGCCTCTGTTCTTTCTGTACCTAAAATAAATCACTTCCACAAAAAAAACATTAGAAAACTACTTGAAAAAAGTGCTTACACCTGAATTTGGACGTAGACCAGCTCATTTTGCCGAACGCCCACCACCTCTGTCTCAGTGGAATCAACGCCGGTTGCCTTTCAGTGTGTTGGCCGCCTGCAGTGTATGCCAAAAGTACATATTAGATGTGTGTTCACAGATGCATGACAGAAGAAATTGTTTGTGTAGAAACCCCGCAGGGAAAGAGCGGGTCTGCTCCACATGTCCACATCAGTGCATGAACTTCTGAGGGCAGTTGCCCAGACGCAGATTAATTTTAGTCCTGGATTAAATTACACTGTCAATAGTGTTTCTACAATGAATTTGCCGTTTACTGAAGTACTTGGTTTAATCTGTTTCTAGAAAACTGACCAATGTGTGTTTTGACCATTTTTCTGATTTTGTCTCTCTGAGGAATTTACGGTCAATGGCGTATCAAAGCATAACCGCAAGTGTTCATCCGATCGTGAGTGATGAACTGCATGTTCGGAATCTGATATGCTGTCGGAACTTGTGAGTTGTGTTGTGAGGTTTTGGCCTGAAACAACCTTGTTGGTCAAAACAGTGAAAGTAGCAGCACAACATGGACACAGAATACTAAGTGGATACTGTAGAAGCGTATCACACGTTTCTTTTGAGTACTTTTTATATTGTAATTTTACCTTTAATTAGGGGTGTAGCTGGAAATGTGGGTATGATTGCAGTCACCCAAAGGCCCAAAGAAAATTGACAGACATTCTGGAGAAAAAATCAAGTTGTGCTTAATTTTTTAATACATGCATAAATAACAAGTAACAAATAGCAAGACAAGTGATTGCTATCAGAATGTGACTTTCAACCAGCATAAAAAAAAATTCTGGAAAAACAAATCACCTAATATTTATATATTATATAAAAATCACCAAAAACAGCGTTGTATAACCAACATGCAGGAAGCTATTTTGTTTTGACATGAAAAGAAAACCACAAAACTGGAAATAACATTGCAGGGATTATGTCTGAGAGTCAAGTTTGGTTCAGGTTGTCAAATGGTGTGAACACATAATGATATTCATGATTCAAATGTCCATTCAAATATTGCCCAAAATTCATATTTGTAAAAGATAGTTACTTCTTTGTACTGAAAATCATGTAAATTTAACCATGTTCATGGTGAACATGAAACCCCGCATGGTACAAAATAAAAAAATTTAAACCAAAATGAACACAGAGATTACATTTCCAAGATTCCTTTGTACATCATCCCAGCCATGTTAATGTAATTCTTGTAATGTATGTAATGGAACTCTGGACAAAGTCTGCAGTTGTTTATCTGTGCAGCTGTCCAGGAGAACGGAGATGATATGTAATCTCATTGCATCTTAGTCCCCATTTTTTATTCTTAGTAATATGACATCACAATTGTTATTTCATGCCATGCACAGATGCACCAACCATTACCAGCAATCTCATCTATTATATGCTATTATTCTTCTCTGTGCTTTGCTAATTGTGATATTTATGTATTTGTGTGGAATAACATCCACTTCCTTCCTTAATGACAACACTGCCAGACTGATTGGCTGTTTTCCATGCTGTGCTATATTAAACAAATCAAACTGTTCATTTGATTCAGACATTTGAAAGTGTAGTATTATTATAATATAATGAATTCATTTTTCCCCCCAAAAAATGTTTTTATAAGTGTTTGAACTAGGTATAATAAGTATCCATCCATCTGCCTTTCTATCTGTCTGTCTGGCTGCCTGTCTATCTACCTAACTATCCATTTCTCTCTTAGAAACGACTAAAAAATGGATTGATTTAAATTTAAGCTTCTGTTTGCGAAACATCCATCTATCCACCCATCTTAATTTAATCTCTTCCATTTATCAAAAACCGTTTTCCTTTTTTAATTTTTTACTGCCCTTTTAATAAAAAGAGCAAAACTAAAAGCTTCTAAAATGAGACCAGCAGTTTACTTGGCTTTGTGTGCCGTCATATCATCATATTATGTCTTGGGGTGTCAAAACAGCCTTCCCCGTTTATTGAAGTTGAATTTCAGAAGGTTGAATACACAAATGCCATAGACCACCTTTGAGGGCATGAATGAGCTCTGCTGATCTCTGAAGCATTAGTTCTCCGTCAGGCTGTGGTTTTGGAGCAGGTGGTGGAGCTGTATGGTGCTGCAGGTAAGGCTAAAAGCCTCCAAGCTGGAAAGGTCACAGCTTACACGGATGAAAACCGATTTAGGGCACTGACTTTGAGAAGGTCACAATGACATGAGACAATTCGAAACATGAAATTAGATGGATAGAACTCGCCATTCCTTGGGCCAAAAGACCACATGTACCTGTTGCATGTGGGTCATTCCATGTTCTGCAGGGTTCTCCTGCATGCTAAAAACTTATTAACTGAACATTTTAAGAAGAGATGATTAGTTGAGGGGGTTGGGGGATGGGAGGGTAAAATCGGTTAGTGGTTTGTACATGTATCACGTCATTTCTCAACCAATTTTAATCTACAAAAGTATTTGGATACTTGAATAACAAAATATTAAACACAACAATATTTATTTTCAAGAAAAGTTGCACAAAACATTTTTAAGCTAAAGTTTTGACAAAGTTAATTGGGTAAACAAATACTGTACTATTAAACTTATGGAACTTGGTCCATAATCTACGTGATAAGACTTCATATATCTAATAAAAGTTGCAATAATGGCTCAGGAAAGTGAAGCCAATTCTGAGAAAACGTCTAGCATCATTTGTTTACAGATGCCATTTATTTTTATTTATTTATTTTGTTATCTAATGCAATGACATTTTGCTTAAGAGCGGCTTGAGAGTCCAAATTATTGGGGCACAATGCAATTGCATTGTTACATAAATGTCTCCCAGGCAACATGTTGAACTCGCATGCACATGCAAATAGCTTAAAGCAGCGCAGCTCTGACCAGCTTCCTTTACTTTGGCTGCTCAGCACTTCTGAATGTGGCTTACTTGTGTACGGACAAACAGCGGCCAATGTCATCAGTGTTGTAGACATATGTCAGAGGTGAGAGCTAGATGCTGTGTTGACAGGCCGTCATTCCTCTGGGGAGGTGTCAGATAAGGACTGCGGAAGGTTGAATACTCCATTACCCTGCAGGTTCCTGTTATCTGCATGCTGTGTGCTTCAGGGATGCATGCAAGGGGAGCTTAATGTCAAAGCATTTTCTGAAGCTCCAACCATGTCGTGAATGAAGGCTGTGTTTTGTTTGGAGGCGGAGCCAGAAGGGTGTAGCTACTAGAGTGAAAAGTGGGAGCGAATCTATGGGCTCGCAGTTGCATCTAGTGTAGGGACCCTAGTGTAGGATTTATGTAGGTTTATGTCTAGTGTAATTACTTCAGTGCATTGTAGGTCAAACTGGCTAATCTGCAAATTATGCTCTGCGTGAGTTGAGTACTTTTTAGTCAGAACTTTGAAAGTTTAGCCAAACTTTGAAATAGGGTTGTAACGGTATGAGATTTTCACGGTATGATAATCGTCTCAGAAAATATCGCGGTTTCACGGTATACGGTATTAAACTATCATTAATTTTATAATCATCAGCTACAATGACCCTTAAATGAATAAAAAGAGATATGGTTTTTGGTTGAACATGATTTATTGTAACAAACTTTTTTTATAAAAATAAAAAAACTTATGGAAGTATGAGTCTACACAATAGTAATAAATTTCAGTCATTATTTCTTCAGGCTAAACCAAACTTTTTTTTTGACAGGTTGTACTAAACATCTATGAGTTTCAGTTAGTGTATTTGATGATTATTCTTTTAA